>JAHDVF020000307.1:0-77520 GCA_022606425.2 Lepidostoma basale | reverse complement strand
ATTATGTTAAAATAATATTACATAAATTTGTTAAATTTTGGTTTTAGGTTGACAAAATGCCATACAAGCGGAAACTCATTGGAAGTCGTACCGCTTCGTTTGATGTCGCTAAATTGCAGATGTTACGAGGCAATGAAATTTGTCCTGAAGTTAGATCAACTGGCACCTTTCGGTTTCCAATTTCCGGTAATTGATGTAAGAAAATTTCAACTGATTGATTATTTGGCAGCTGAACACGCATATTTGTAGTTATTTTCAATGTTTTTACGTGTCTTCACAAATAAGGCTATTTCAGGCAAGCATTATTTCATTCTCTGCCGTCGATTAAGGATTTACAGGTAATGTTTCCTTAAAATCTCCTGCAAGTAATATTAATGCGTTTCCAAATGGTCTAATGTTTCAAGGCAAATCTTACAATGATTGATTAAGAGCCTCGAGTGTTTTTTATGTGTGCAATTGTGCATTGATTCTTAAAAATATGTTTGGATTTCTGCAATACTTTCCCAATTCCAGATGCTTTTAAAATGTTGCATGCAGGAGTTTCAATCAATTGCGTTTTCAATGGCAATTTCAAAGCGAAATGAACAGTTCTTCCACTTGGTAACAATGTCGCGTCTATTCCGGATAACGCAAGGGCTAAGGCTATATGATTTTAGGATCTAATTGCTCTCAGAATCAATCAAATTAGGAACGTTTTATCTGTTCCTCTTGGCTTATCTATCATGAAATACCACCAGATCAGTTCGGTGGTGGCATTCCCAATTTATCGAGAGATTTGTGAGTGATTCCCAAGCACAAATCTTCAATCATTATAAATGCTTCGTTTTAGATTTCTGCTGTGAAATCCATGTTCATAATTGAATTTCCCATACATATTCGACCAAGAATATCTTCGGCCATGTGCAATTTATATTTCTCCCATAACTCTGATCGAGATGAAGGAAAGCAGGCGGTCAGTATTATTGCAAACTATAGGTTAATTTGATTTGGGTGTGACGTGTAGCACGCGTCATCAATGCATACATCGCAGTGTCAGTCATTCTCCAATAACTTTAGAGCTGTACATGCACCGTGGGTGGCATGTGAAACACCATTGACAATTCTCAATTGTTGGAAAGGCGTCGGACCGGATACATTTACCAACAACATGCGTAAAAAAGAATATTCATCTTGATTGGGATGCACGGTGTGGTCCGCTTATCATAGTTTCTTTGAAAATGCCAGGTCGAATCGCCCTTCGCGCTTGCATTGTTCAAATGATTTTCTGTTCGCATTTAATGTATAATACGTAGACACTTCCAATACAGCAATATTTTTGCAAACGCGTCATTTTGACATAACAGGAAGAAAGCAGTTGTGTAGCCATTGGATTCAGGTACATTTGCAGCTGTGAAATAAACGCATTCACTTTCTAGATGTACCGCTAAGTGAACAACAACCAGAAATCGTTAATGAATGGGAAATGAAAGCTTGCCATACAGCTTCATTGCTGCTTAGTTATCTTCCAACCTGATGCTGTGTGATTTCCTCACTCATTTTCACTTCTTTCTGGATGCACAACAAAAATTGCATTTTTTAACGTACTTACAATTTTTTTTGATACATTTAAAGGAATTACAGTTGTACGGGACGCACTGGACGTCCCTGTAATTTTTTATTTGTGGCGCCGACTGCTGCTCGTCTCCGATGTAGTCCACGGGGAAAGGGGCGTGATGCTACTTAACTCTCGTACCGAAAGCGGGCGAAAAAATAATAAGCAAGTTATATTTAGTCGGCGATCGGTAGAGAGTGAAGCGTGATGCGAAGTGGGGTGTGCGAGGGCTCAGCCTTTATAAAGGCTATTTTCAACTGATGCTCTTGGCAGGCTCTAGGCATGCACTGATTTGCTCTGCCCAGGGCCCACCTATTTATACGATTTGCCGGCGGCGGTCCCGGTAGCAGTGCCACCTGGCGGCACTTTCCCAAAGCTACCTGCCGGCCGCGAGGCCTCCCACTGTTTTCGCCACCCCACGCTTCGACCGTTCACACTTCACTCCGTCCCGACCGCCTCGTTTATTCCTCATGATCAATTATACAAGAAAAATACAAAAAAGAAGACTTATACTCTAAATACACACAGTTGCGACGTTAAAACCGGGAGCAAAAAATGTACGGGGAGAATTGTGGGACTGGCCAAAATGGACGCCGCGGACCCCTGTGTGCCCTCTCTCGCTCGCACACAGCTTGCTGGCCTCGGCGTCCTAGGTAGCAGACTTTCAGCGCAGTCCCCTCTCTCCGCCCGTTACCTAATTCAGCCCACGATTCCAACGCCGCACAAACACAAATAGATAGATGAAATTAAGTGATAATATCGGGAAGTTTTAATCGCCCCCGTACGTCCGATACACTCCCCCCGTGCGGCTGCGCCGTACTAACACTTTCGGGCGTATCCTAGGCGGGGGGTCGGTCGTCGACGGGTCTTCGGCGGCGGAAGAGCATCCTTCGGGAGTGGCGTGTCTGGTTCCGGCTGAAATACAGCGACGCGGACTGCAGGCCGCGTATATGGTCCCTTGCTCGTCTGTATTGTCACGGTTCTGGTCTGGCCGTCAGCTGCCGGGGTGGCCTCGACGACGCGTCCGCGGGGCCATGTGTTCCTTGGCAGCGACGGGTCGGCGAGTAGCACCAAGTCCCCCACCTTGATGGGCGGTCGCTGCTGGTGCCATTTCTGCCGGTGACTGATGGTGGGGACGTAATCCCTTAGCCAGCGTCTCCAAAATCCATCCGCGAGTTGTTGGCTGATGCGCCATTGCTTTCGCAGGCAGGCGTCCGGCTTTCCTCTTGCGAGGATGGTGAGATGCGGTCGTCGCGAGGCTCCCCCCATCAGGAAGTGGTTGGGAGTCAGGGGTTCCTCCTCTGTCGGGTCCACGGCGACGTGGGTCAGCGGGCGGTTGTTGATGGTGTGTTCCACCTCGGCAAGTGCGGTCAGCAAGGTCTCCTCCCGAGGGGCTTGCTCCCTTAGGATAGCCTTTAGGGCTTGTTTCACCGACCGCACTAGCCTTTCCCATGCTCCCCCCATGTGCGGGGCTCCGGGGGGGATGAATCTCCACTCTGTCTCGTTCCCCGCCAGGTACTCTGCGATCTTCTCATTCGCAGACAGCTCCGTGGCGGCCTCTCTCATCTCTCTGTCAGCGCCGTGGAAATTGGTTCCGTTGTCCGTGAGTATGGTTGCGGGTTGGCCCCTGCGGGCGGACATCCGGCGGAGCGCCATGATGGCGGAGTCCGCGCTCAGTGAGGCGGCGAGTTCCAGGTGCACGGCGCGCGTCGTCAGGCACGTGAAGAGCGCTCCGTACCTCTTCTCCCGCCGTCGGCCGATGGTAACCTCCATCGGCCCGAAGTAGTCCAATCCGCAGGGGTGAAGGGCCGGACGCGTCCGGCCAACCGGATCGATGGCAGGGGGGCCATTCTGGGTGGTAGTGGCTGGCAGCGTCTGAAGCGGCACGTCGGGCAGTGGAAGCGCAAGGCGCGCAAGTTAGTGCGCAATCTCAGCACGTGGAAGCTGCTGCGCACCTCTGCCACAGTCGTCTCTATTGCCGGGTGAAGTCCTTTGTGGTGGATATGGTTGAGCAGGAGACGGGTGTATGGGTCGTCCCCGTCGAGGATTATCGGCGAGCGCGTGTCGCCCGACACTCCGCGGAGTTTCCTCAGGCGGCTGTCAGCGCGCCATAGGCCCTCTCGGTCCTGAAACGGCGCGAGAGGGGCTAGTCGGCTCGAGCGCATGCTGCGGAAGGATCGGGATTGCGAGGCCTGTGTCAGCCTCTTCTCGGCCTCGCGGACCTCCTCGGCGCGGAGCGTCCCCTCTGGTTCCCGTCTTGCTGCTCCCTCGCGGCATCGGCGGATGAATCGCAGGACCCACGCCGTGGCGCGGGTCAGACGGCTCCAGGATGAGAACCGTGTGACGTCAGGTAATCCTCCTTCGTCGAGTTGTGTAAGTGTCCCGACGAATTGCGGTCGCAACTCTAGGTCATCGGGCTGGGGCTGGAGCGCCCTCTCACGTGGCCATTCGGTCTCCGGTGCCCTCAGAAATGCGGGGCCGCCGAACCATTTCCCAGCGGGTGTGAGATCCGGCGCCTCGCCGTCCCTGGTCCCGGCGTCAGCGGGGTTGAGTTTGGTGGGCACCCACTTCCAGTCCGAGGCAGATGACAACTCGTCGATTTCGCCAAGGCGGTTGGCGACGAAGGCGGAGTAACTGCGCGGGTCCGTCCGGATCCAGCATAGGACCGTGGAGGAGTCCGTCCAGTAAGTCGTCTTGATTATGTGTAGTTGCGTCTCTTTTCGTATGGTGGCGGCCAGGCGGGCGGCCATCAGGGCGGCTTGCAGCTCCATTCGGGGGACGGACAGAGGCTTGAGGGGTGCCACCTTTGTTTTCGCGGCAATGAAGTAGACGTCCTTTCCCCCGACTATGTAAGCCACGGTGCAACACGCCAGCTCGGACGCGTCGCAGAAGACGTGCAGTGTGACGTCGCCGCCGCTTCTCCCGGCCGTGCAACGCGGGATCTTGACATCGATGTGGCTCGCGAGCTCCAACCATTCCTGCCACTTCTTGGCCTGCGCCGGTTGGATGACCTCGTCCCACTCGATGCCCGACCGCCAGACGGCCTGTAGGAGGATCTTCGATCGGATCGTCAGGCAGGTGATGAAGCCCACCGGATCGAAAATTCTCATGACGGCGCTCAGCAGCTGTCGCTTGGTGGGTCGGGCCGCCACGTCCTCGGTCCTCCTAAAGTTGAACCGGAACTGGTCGGCGGCCGGACTCCACTCCAGTCCCAGGATCTTCTCTGTCTCCTCGCCTCCGTCGATGGTTACAGCCGTCTTGGCTCTGGCGTCGATGGGCACACTCTGGATGGACGCGGGTTCGTTGGTCGCCCAGTTTGTCAGTTCGAAACCGCTGGCTGCCAAGGCGTCTCGGATGTCTCGGACGAGCGTGGCGGCCTCCTCCGGGGTGTCCACCGCGTCCAGATAGTCGTCCATGTAGAACTTGGTTCTGATCGCGATGGCTGCCTCGGGGAACTTCAGCGCACAAGCCTCCGCCGCCTTGTTGCGCACAAAGTGCGCGCTGCTCGGGGAGCAAGTCGCTCCAAACATCACGGACGTGAGGACGTAGGCGGCGGGCTCCGACTGCGCATTCGGGCGCCATAGGTACGTCTGCGAGGGCCAGTCGGCCGGGCGAATCTTGATGCGCAGGAACATCTCCTTAATGTCAGCCGCGAGAGCCACCTTGCCCTCGCGGAAGCGGATGAGGTTCCCGAGCAGAGATGTCAGCAAGTCGGGGCCGGTCAGCAGACGGTCGTTCAGCGAGGTCCCTCGGCAGCGGCTGGCGGCGTCGAAGACCACTCGGAACTTCCCTGGCTTATTCGGGTTTGATATGGAGAAGTGGGGCAGGTACCATCTTCGTGGTGCCGGTGCAGCGGCCTCCGCTTCGCTCAACTGCCTAGCGTAACCCTTGCTAAGCAGGAGCTCCATTTTCTCTGTGTATTGGGCAGCTAGTGGCGGGTCCCTCTGCAGCTTCTTCTCAAGCGTGAGTAGCCTCCTCCTCGCGCACGCACGATTGTCCGGGAGCAGGGAGGAGTCTTCCTTCCATAATAGGCCCGTCTCCCAGCTGCCGTCCGCCAGTCTCCGAGTGGTCTGCTCCATCAGCTGCTCCGCTCTCTGATCGTCTGCGTTGAGGCGTTCCGCGGCCGTTACTCCGAGGGAATCGACCGCGAAATTGTAGCGGAGCAGCTCGTCTAGTCGGGTGTCCTGCCGGTCCTCGGATCGTAGCGCCAAGGTTGTTGCGTGAAGTATCTTCCCGCTGGCTAACCAGCCGAGGGCCGTTCGGGACATGAGGGGGAGGTCCGCTTTCTCAGAGACCTCCCGTGACACTATTAGGTGCGCGTTATCATTCCCGATCAGTATGACCGGTCGTACGCGTCGCCCGTCGGGTAGCGGCTGTAGTGGGAGGTCTAGACCCTCCACCGTGTATGCCTCCACGGTGTACTTTTGTCCCTCCGAGTTAAGGAGGGATATCGATACTCGCCGGGAGTGAGAGTCCTTTGCGCACGCTCCGAGTGCTCCGTGTAGGCGGAGCTCGTACTTCGGTCCCGTGGCGCCGACGTCTCTTGCCGTTCTGGCGTCGATTAAGGTGACCGTCGACCCCTCATCGAGGAGAGCGTGCACTGGGGCTGCACCTCTAGGTCCGGTCACCGTTACCTCCGCAACTTTGAGGTAGACATCTGGGTCGGGCCGCGAGACGTGCATGCACGTCACCGCTTGCGTCCTATGTAGGAGTTCGTGGTGATCTCCGCCGCATCCCTCGATGTTGCACGGTCCTTGCACACACTGACCTTTGTGTAAGGCCAAACAAACAACACAGGCGCCGGCCGCTCGAACGAGCACCCAGCGCCGTTTCGGATCACTTTTCGTAAACTCGGGGCACTTTTTCAACTTATGTTTATGTGATTGGCAGATCGCACAAGCGTTTCTTACACTTTTATTGTCACTTAATTCACTGGGGCGTTTACGCGGCGGGGCACTCACGGTGTCGCGCGCGGGCGCGGCGCATTCTTTTGCTTCGTACGCTGTCGCGTGCACTGTGGCCTTGAAGTCGCGCCTCTCGCGTCCCGTCGCGGCCCTTCCCGATCTCAGCGAGCAACCGAAACGAGGCATCCGGTCCATGATGTTCCGGAGGAACTTCGAGAACTCGGTGATGGTTGACTCGGTTGCAGTCTGCGCCCAATTCACCCGCAGAAAGAAAGGTAACTTTGCAGTTACGTCGCACAACAGCGCCGGGTTCGCCAAGTAATCCGAGGGCATGAGATTTAGTTGCGCCACTAGGTTTTGGATCGCCGCACTAAAATCGAAGAACTGTTCGTTCGTTGCGTTGTCCGGGAGGTCGGGGAGTTTCCTAACCCTCTCTAGGGTCAGTGTCGCAATCGAGTGGACGTCACCGAAGCGGCGTTCCAGGACCTCGAGGATTTCCGGGACGTGCTCCGGGTCCAAAAGAAGGCTTGCTACTGCTCCCCGCGCCTTCCCGACGAGTACGCGCTGAAGTCGCATCAGGTTCTCCGCCTTGGTCATCTTGCAGGTGGTGGTAGACGACCAGAATTGGGCCTGCCAGCCCGGCCAGTCCAGGGGGTCGCCGGCGAAGTTGGGAAGGTCCTTTGCCATGGACTGTCTGGCGAGGAAGGCCGTCATTTGGTTCCCCTGTTCAGTTGAGTGGGAAGGGCCATCGTTGAGGCTCCTGGCTTCAGCCCTCTCCATCAGGGCGGTCAGGCGGGCGAGTGACTCGTCCGTTCCACCGCTCACTGGGGGCCAAAGCGCCTGCATCGGCGCTCCGTCCATGCGGGGTGGCGGGGCGTGTGTGCCGGCCGCGTACCCGCGTGTGTTGTCCGGCGCCGGGCCTTGTAGGCCGGGCGCGGCGTTGTAGTGCGGCTCCTCTCGATTGGCGGAGCGCCCGTGGCTGCTCCGCTCCTCGCCGCTCTGCACAGGCTGCGTGGGTCCCCACCGCGTGTCGGCCGGCGCCGGGGCCCTCGGGCCGGGCGCGGGCGCGCTGCTGTGGTCCTGCATCCTGCGCTCAGCAGCATAGGGGTCGTATGATGGGACCCTGCTGCTCGGAGTCGGATCCGTTCTGCTCCAATGCGCGCCTGACGCGTCTGCATGATGCTGATGTCCGGGCTCCTGGTGGGTGAGTGCTGGCGGCACCTGCCGCGGTTGACACGCCTGTGCCGGTCCGTTGTAACCGGATGGTGTCATCCCCAGTGGCAGCGCTCGTTCGGGGGCTGAACGCGGGTCGTAAGGCCGCGCCCAGCCGCTCGGAGTAGGATCTGCTTGTTCCCACTGCGCACCTGGCGCCAGGCTTGGTGCGCCGGGCGCGGGTGCGTCATCGTGGTACTGCGCCCTGTCCTCCTGTGATGTGGGGTCGCCATGCCTCCACTGCGCGCCGGTGTGGGCCGGGCCGTCTCGGCCGGGCGCCGGCGCGCTGGCCCGGGTCTGCTGTCCGGGCATGAACGGCGTTGGATCCTGCCGCGGTTGACCTGCTTGTGCCGGCCCGCCTGGGCCGGGAGCGGTCATTCCTGCTGGCGGCGCTCGTCCTGTGAGTGCACGCAGTGAAGCCTGAAGATCTTCCATCTGTGCCGCGTATCTCTCGACCTCCCGCTCGCGCCTCCGCAGCTCCTTGCGGAGCAGGCGGACGGTGTCCTGGGTAGAGATCGAAGACGGCTGGTCCTCATCCTCGGTGTCCGTGCTCCTGCTCGGACACGGCGTGGTGAGGTCGGCTGTTGCGGAAGCCCCGCTGTCGGCGGGCGCAGATGAACATGTCTGCAGCCACTCGGCGGTCGTCTGGTCCCCGGAAGGCACACGAACGGCGGGCGCAGGCTGCTCGGCTGCGGTGAGAGGGGCTGCCGGGGGCGCTAGGCCCGGGGCGGCAGCGAAGTGGGTGGAAGGCGGTGCATTCCCTCCGGCTGTGGTGGTGGAAGGTCCAGCGGGCCCACTGGAGGCTTCCTTCCCGGAGCGGAGTGAAGGCGACATCGGAGATGAGACAGATCCGGCTCGAAGGACCATGTACGGGACGCACTGGACGTCCCTGTAATTTTTTATTTGTGGCGCCGACTGCTGCTCGTCTCCGATGTAGTCCACGGGGAAAGGGGCGTGATGCTACTTAACTCTCGTACCGAAAGCGGGCGAAAAAATAATAAGCAAGTTATATTTAGTCGGCGATCGGTAGAGAGTGAAGCGTGATGCGAAGTGGGGTGTGCGAGGGCTCAGCCTTTATAAAGGCTATTTTCAACTGATGCTCTTGGCAGGCTCTAGGCATGCACTGATTTGCTCTGCCCAGGGCCCACCTATTTATACGATTTGCCGGCGGCGGTCCCGGTAGCAGTGCCACCTGGCGGCACTTTCTCAAAGCTACCTGCCGGCCGCGAGGCCTCCCACTGTTTTCGCCACCCCACGCTTCGACCGTTCACACTTCACTCCGTCCCGACCGCCTCGTTTATTCCTCATGATCAATTATACAAGAAAAATACAAAAAAGAAGACTTATACTCTAAGTACACAAAGTTGCGACGTTAAAACCGGGAGCAAAAAATGTACGGGGAGAATTGTGGGACTGGCCAAAATGGACGCCGCGGACCCCTGTGTGCCCTCTCTCGCTCGCACACAGCTTGCTGGCCTCGGCGTCCTAGGTAGCAGACTTTCAGCGCAGTCCCCTCTCTCCGCCCGTTACCTAATTCAGCCCACGATTCCAACGCCGCACAAACACAAATAGATAGATGAAATTAAGTGATAATATCGGGAAGTTTTAATCGCCCCCGTACGTCCGATACAGGTTTATTGGTTCTACATATCAGCAGGTGAAATAATTTATTTTGCCGTTGTCGCAGATAATTGTCAGTTGCAGGTTCAAGTCAAAATGTCCCAATTATATATTTGACTTTGAAAAGTGAACATCCAAATGGGTACTTTGTCTAATTTCCAATGATTGGTTGTCCAGCGCTCCACGTAAGAAATCACTTGGGTAAAGCCAAGGGTAATAACCGTTTTCTTTACAAGAAAAAAAAAAAAATCCAATGCCCCCTATCCCATAAATAACATGCTCGATTGCGTGATTTGCGCCTTTGCTTACAAACTAAAAAAAAGACAAAATTAGGTATACGAATGCCTAATGCAAATAAAAAAAATAGTAATGCTTATTTACGCAATAACAATAAGTAATAATATAATTTTGATTTATAATTGATAGATGCGTTAATTGTTTATTAATGAAAATTGTATTTTATCATTAATTTATTGAATGTAAATGTAACCACGGCTGCCCTCCTTGAAGTCTTAATGCCCATGGAAGGCACCAGCAGCTTCTAGGGGACGGTGCTGCCCCCATTGGGAACTTTATATCTATATTTTTTTTAAATACAACTGAAATTTTCTTCTTCGCGTGCCGTATCAGGTCCCCCTGACGTTGGCAATCATTCCGGCGAAGGCTCTCGCCATAGTGACGTCCTGGGAATGATAATCAGAGTGGTTTCCCGTTGCTTTCTCCGATGGGTTTTTCTGTTGGGGTCACCATCCTTTAGCTGGGGGGGTCCGGTTTTATGGCACCGGACACTCGCCATTCGCCCTCTCACTATCTGCTATGATACTGGGTAATAACAGTGGTCACATTGCCCGGGGCTCGCGGGGTCAGAGACCACTCGTGGACGCTAGTGAGTAGGACTTGTTGGTAGTGTTGCTGATGGTATATGCAACATGGTTTTCCGTGATATTTTATAGAAGTATAACTTCCAGCAAGACATATCCCATCACGACCTACCAACCATTGAACCCCACGATGTTCTTTAAACTTAATAATTTGTATTCTAATATGTTTACTGAAACAAAATCTTTTTGTTGCAGAAAAAATGGAAATTGAATCCGGAAAATTTCTACCAATTTGCTTCGGAGAAGGAGGAAGTGAAGGCGCCCTTCCCCGCCCTGGAACTGGCCGAGCAGACCATATCCTACGCTAGCGAGTTAGAGATGATAGTCTAGTTTACTCTCCTGTTGTAATTATATATATATTTAATGATAATAAATTTGTATGTAACTATTCAATAAAATACTTTGCTAACAATTGTGTATGTATTATTTATTCAGAGAATCTCCACATTTTACCCCATTAGCACACTGCAGTGAAGGCGAAATGGATTCGAAACTCTATCTCATGTTTTTGAAATTAAATCAAATTCGTTAATTTTCTCAAAAGGTATAAACAACAATTGTAGTTTAAGGGGTCTATTGAGAACAGGTATAATATAATATTAGGTCCATACATATGAAATTGGCGTTTTGTATGGGAGGAACATAAAGTTGATTTTTTTTAAATATAATATATTTATTTAATCAAAGTATGAACCATTGCTATCTATGCACTTTTGCTATCTCATAGGTAGTTCATCGATCCCTTTACTAAAAAAACCATTCGGACGGGAATCAATAAAATCTTTGAAGTCGGTTTGGACTGCCCCATCGGAGTTGAATTTTTTCCCTTGCAAGAAGTTATCCAAATTTCGAAAAAAATAGTAATCTGTTGGGGCAAGGTCCGGAGAGTACGGTGGATGTCTTAGACATTCCAATTGAAGCTCTTCTAATTTGGTAGCCGTCTTTTGTGCAGTGTGTGGTCTAGCGTTATCATGAATCAGCAGTGGCCTAGAGCGATTAACCAGCCTTGGTTGTTTAGCAGCTAGCTTTTCCATCATGGTTTGCAATTGCTGACAATAGACATCTGCCGTAATCGTCTGGCCAGATTTAAGAAAGCTGTAGTGAACGACACCAGCACTAGTCCACCAAACGCTCACAAGTAACTTTTTTGGAGTCAATTTTCGCTTGGGGCATGGTTTGGCTGGTTCGGCAGGGTTCAGCCATTGCGATGAGCACTTCCGATTATCATACAGGATCCACTTTTCATCACAGGTAATGATTCGATTCAAAATCCCTTCATTATTGTGCCGGTTGAGTAATGCAACGCAGCAGTCAACGCGCGTTTGTTGATTTGCTTCACTCAATTCGTGAGGTATCCACCTTTCAAGCTTTTTCACCTTCCCAATTTGCTTCAAGTGGATTAAAATAGTTTTATCACTAACACCGCAGCCTGCAGCTAACTCGGACGTGGTTTGCGATGGATCCGCTTCCACAATAGCCTTCAATTCTTCATTATCAACTTTGGTCTCCGGCCGTCCACAGGGCTTGTTCTGCAGGTCGAAATTTCCGGAACGAAAACGTTGGAACCAAAAACGCACTGTGTTTTCTTTTGCGGCACCGTCGCCATACACATCATTAATCCTTCGAGCCGTTTCTGCAGCACTGGTGCCACGGTGGAACTCGTACTCGTAAATAACGCGATATTTCAAGTTTTCCATTTTGTAAACTGAGTGACGCAAAGGAAAAAAACAATTGAGGAAAAAACAAATGAATTATAATTTTCAAAACATAAACACTTGAGTAAATAGCTGTATAAATTTGAATCTGGAATTCCTAACCAAAGAGAAGATATTTGAGATCAAAATTGCCAGTACGGCAAAACGCCAATTTCATATGTAAGGACCTAATATATAATACCAGTAGAAATGAGATCACTAAGAATAATGTGTGGGAAAACTTTATTTGATAGAATATCGAACGATGAAATAAGAAAGAAATGTAAGGCAGATGACTGCACCATGGATAAAATTAAAAAAGGATCCCTGAGATGGTTTGGACATATGGAACGAATGGATGAGAGTAGAATGGTTAAAAAGTTGTACACAAGCAGCGTGAGAGGAAAAAGATGCCGAGGACGACCGAGGAAAACATGGCATGACCAAATGAATCAATTACTAAAAGGCGGTCACGGTTAGTTAGTTATAATACCAGGAACGCATGAGAGATGGTTCCACTTATTATGAAATGCAAGATACTCTATAAAAGTTGAGTATTTGTCTTCTGAATGTACTTTCACTAATATGAAAGACGTCGATCTCCGAAGCGAAAATGCAGTTTAATTTCTCTCCCCACCGACACCACCAGAGGCAGGTTGGTTTTAAATGAGTCATCTCATACATCATGCGGGATGAAAGCGGACCGAATTCAGTTCGCGCACAGATTTTCGCAGTTTCACTCGCGTTTTCAAATCTAAAATCAATTTAAAATAGATATTTTAACCAAAAATTTGTATTCCATTCCATCTGTAAGAGAAGGACCGATACGATTCACGGCGACTATAATAATAATTTTAAAAGGTCAATATTAGAATTACAGTCCTTCTGGAAAACAAACTTTGTCACTCTAGATTAGTAGTTCCCAATTAGTAGTGGTCTACATCGACCACCAGGGGTCGATTTCGACTGGCAAGGGGTCTACGACAAGTGGAAAAATTAATTGGCGGTTTATGAGATGGTTCACCTAAATTGAAGCTGAATATTAAACCTTTGATTTGTTTTAGAAAAAAAAGACAGAATTTGTTGCCGACCTTTTTTTTTTTTTGCTCATTTTTGAAAATTGGAACAGCTTCGCGACGTTACACTTTTTGAGAATGTTGCGGCGGCTAGTTCAATTTTCACGAATGAGCAATAAAAAGGTCAACAATGAATTATTTTTTCTATTGGCCTGATTTTACTGTGTCAGCTTCAAAAACTCATTTTATAGTTATAGGTGAATTTGTAGAAAAAACAATATTATGAAAGCAGGGGGTCTGCACAAAAATAAAAGAAATCGGCAATCGACGTGCGTGCATGACACGATGTATAAATGTTGAGGAGTCGAGAAAAAATGACTATGTATTGTTCTCTGTAGTGTTTATTATTATAAGCTGTTATTATTATTATAGAAAAAGAGCTATACTGTAAATCAGTGCTGCGTAACCGGTGTGCCGCGGCCAAATACATAATAAATAATAATTAAATAAAACGATGTTTTTTAACTACTTCCACTTTTGTCTTTATTTAGACAGCGACCGGTTTCGCCAGGCTCGCTGGCATCGACAGACTGCTGTCGATGCCAGCGAGCCTGGCGAAACCGGTCGCTGTCTAAATAAAGACAAAAGTGGAAGTAGTTAAAAAACATCGTTTTATTTAATTATTATTTAAAATGAACTTCCATCAAGAGATTTCAGTAAAATCATTTGATCATCTCAAATACATAATGAAAAAATATTAAAGTTATAGTCTGAATTCGTGAGTTGCGAAAGACTTGACTTTTTCGTAAATCAGTTCAAGAGACTTTGGTGACCTTTTTTTGTTTTTTTAGATCATTCATGAAAAATCGGTCGCCGCCGATTTCTGCTGGTCGGAAGTTGCCGGCGACCTCCAATTTTTATTAGTAGGATTCGTGAAAATCGGACGTTGGATCGTTCGGGTCCGATTTCTACAAGCCGGAAGTCGGCGATGTGCTAAGAAAAGGTCATCAGCGTCTCTTGAGCTGATTATCGCCCACGTCCAGACCGAATTTGAGCTTTTGGTGTGCCGCGGAATTTTAGGAAGATGTTATGTGTGCCGTAGGTGAGAAAATATTGCGGACCACTGCAGTAAATCATTCATGCATAAATTGATGGTAGCCTGTAGTAAAATGTTGTAGTTTTTTGTCAAGCAGATGAAATTCTAGACCTCAAACAAATTTGGCACGAGCATGGTCGGATCAACCATGTTCGAGCGGGAGTGGCGGACCAGCCGGGGCGGGTAATAGGGGTTCTACTGTACTTGCAAACAGTAAATTTCCATCCGTCCCCATCCGTCCCCATCCGTCACCATACTTTCCTATCCATCCAAATCCTTCATCACACATACTCATCCTTACCCATCCATCTACACACGTCTCCATCAGTCCCCACCGGTCCCTATCCATCCCCATCCGTCCCCCATTATTCGCCATCCATTCAAATCCTACATCATTCATACCCATCCTTCCCCATCCGTCTTCACTCGTCTCCATCAATCCCCACCCGTATCTATCAGTCCCCACCCGTCCCCACCTATTCCCACCCGTCCATACCCATCCCCACTCGTCCTCATCCATCCCCAGCCGTCCTCACCTATCTTCACCCCCAACCCCCCCACCCCGTCCCTACCCATCCCCAACCGTCCCCACCCGTCCGCACCCGTCCCCATCCTACCCCATCCATCCAAATCCTTCATCACTCATATCCATTCTCCCCCATTTGTCTCCACCAGTCTCCATCAGTCCCCACCCGTATGCACTCGTCCCCATCCTTTCCCATCCATCGAAATCCTACATCACTTATACCCATCCTTCCCTACCCGTCTCCACCCGTCCCTACTTATCCCCACCAGTCCTCACCTATCTCTACTCGTCCTCATCCGTCCGCAGCCGTTCCCACCCGTCTGCACCCGTTCCCATCCTTCACCATCCATTCAAATCCTATACCACTCATACCCATCCTTCCCCACCCGTCCCCACCCGTCCTCATCCGTCCTCACCCATTATTTCTGCCTACCCCATCGGTGGGACGGATTGATGGTTAGTTAGTTAACACACAGTTATACATAAATATTTAAATAATTAATAATGTCACTATTCAATTAATTTATAATATATGAAATCATCGCGACAGCTGTTTCGCTAACCAATGTAGGCCTCATATAATCAACACGTTGATTGAAACACCTGATGATGCTAACTTTAGTTAGCGAAACAGCTGTCGCGACCATTTCATAGAAATTAAATCAATTGTGATATTATAATATATAACAGTGTTTCAATTAAACAGTTAATAATAATTAATACGAATGAAAACTTCCCTTTTCTAGAAGTTTTATTATATTTTATTGGAATGACATGTTTCGCCCTTCTAAGACATTATCAAATGTAAATAAATGTCCCAAAAAATATAATAAAACTCCTAGAAAACTGACGTTTTCATTCGTATTAATTATTGAATATGGAGTTTTACATCATTGTTCAAGAAACAATAAACAGTTAATATTGTTGAAATATCAAAATGTTTCCGCCAAAACAATGGGTTATCGAAATAAAGTGGTGTATAAACAAAATAAAAGCATTTTCAATTTATTTTAATAAAAAATAATATTTCAACATTGCTTTGACAAGGCTTCGGCGGTATCAGGTTGTCTCAAGGATATAATATGGAAAAAAAGTATATGAGAACTGACAGTTAGAATATCGTCACCTGAGAGTAAGAAGGTTCCAACTGACAAAAGTAAAAAGCTGAGAAAAATGAAGTCAAAGTTTTGTTGGTTTCGGGTGTGTATCTTGGAATAAAGGGGTTTTATTCCAATTTCCAGAGATTCTTTTACCGAGAAACGTGTACATTTTGTCTGGCAACAGTTGGAATAATAAAGTTCTAAGTTTAAATGTATCCTTCTTCAGTGAATCGTGTGTTTTGAATGATCAGATGGAACTTGATTCTTTTCGTAACATCAAAATGACGACACTATAACATGTTTTTTTTAATTGTACGTATAGATAAGGTTAGTAAGAACCCCTTTCACGAAAAAAAGCCAAATGTGAAATTTTGTTAGTTGGAACCCTCTTACTCTCAGGTGACGATATATAAAACCTGCGTAAAGCCTATACTGACGTATACCATTGAGACCAGAGCGGATACCACAAAAACGAAGGCTAAAGTACGGGTGACAGAGATGAGGACGCTGAGGATGATAGTAGGAAGAACTATTGGAGAGAGGGCGAGGAACATGGCAATCCGCGAGATCTGCAAGGTGGAGGATGTCGTGAGATGGGGCAGACAACGCAGAAGATACTGGAATGAGCACGTGCAGAGGATGGATCCCACCAGAATCCCACACGCTGTGGCGCATCAGATTCATTTCTTGGATTTGGACTTATTTCATTTAATTTATTTTAATAAAAATTACAAACATTACAGACATATTTCCAGATCGTTTGCAATTACATTCTGAGAATTCAAAAGAGAAGCATAAAAAATAAGCTTAAGAATTAGAAATAATCAGAACATTGATATTGCATCCCTGAGGCCACTCACACTATCACGAAATATGTCGACCTCCCAGGCGACCCGATTAAGCAATAAGGTACAAATCAAATCAAATCAAATCAAATCAGTTTATTGCCCTACCCACAGGCATAACCATTGGCAGGTTGGTTCTGCAGCGCGGCAAATAAAACAATCTGTGATGTCTTTGACGGCTGCCGTCCCCCAGGAAGACCGCCGAAGAGATGGAGAGATAGTTGGGAGTCAACTTCCCAAGAGAGGCCAGCCTGATTTCAGGAACAGACCAAAGGTCTATAAGGAGAAGAAGAAGAAGAAGAAGAAGAAGAAGATTTGAATTACTTTGCTTTCCGAATAGTTATTCCATTATTCGCGTAATATATTAAACAAAAAGATCTCATTTTTATAAAAAAAAAGGAATTTTCGAATACCGGGGGGAAAAGTACAGTGGGAAACTTAATGACAGATGGAAAGAAAAAGCCTTCCAATAACCAATGTCAATGATTACAGACTAAATATTCGCTGCGAAATTTGACAAAGTGAATTCAGTACCTATTAACTTCTGTTCGACTTTTCGATGTCCAACTAATTTACGACAATTCCAGCCCGCGACCTAATGATAGATTCAAGCAAGCGAATATAAAAAAAAAACAATGAAAATGTTCTACCTCAGTACCTCACAAACTGTGATTAAAAAAATAAAAATTAAATAACTTATTGAACGCTAAGGCATTAACACTGTGGAATTCCATAGTATTATACTTAGGAAATTAAAAATAACTTTGTTTAATCCCCTGATTATTAAAAAAATATATATTAATAAACACGACATGTTTAGGAGGATGTTCAGGTGTAAAAATATAATAAAAACTAAACAAAGCAAGACTAATATGAAAACGCATTTAAAATTCGATACAACAATTAAAATTTTAAATTAACCTGGGCTATTTGTTATAAGTACTATTAATAATTTTTAACAGTAAGAACTAATAAATAATATTAAATAATAACAATACATATTAAGAAGCTGAAAAATAGGAAGGCTCCCGGAATCGATAACATCCCCAATGAATTAATTAAGTACTCTGGCTTAGAATGTATAAAAGAGATCCAAAACTTATTTAACAGGATATTGGCCGCTGGAACTATACCACAGGAATGGAGAATAAGTATAACAACACCTGTATTTAAGAAAGGGCAAAAGAAAAACCTAGAGAACTACAGAGGTATCTCCTTATTATGCACAATGCTTAAGCTATTCACAAGTATTCTGAGAACGAAACTTGAGCAAAAGATTACTAATAGGGAAGAACAGCAGGGTTTTCGACGAAATCGCTCCACAACAGATGCAATCTTCATTATGAGGCAACTGAAAGAGAAAGCAATTGAATTTTATAAAGTAGCCTATATATGTTTTGTCGATCTGACTAAGGCATTTGACAGGGTGTTGCTAAGAGATATTGTAAGAAAATTACAGGAAGGAGGAATATCCAATACATTGATAAAGACTGTCCAAGATCTATATACCAATTGCAAAACGAAAATTAAGGTTGACAATGAACTGTCTAGGGAAATTCCTACAAGCAATGGTATAAGACAGGGAGATAGTTTCAATCTTATTATGGACGAAATTATAGAAGAGGTAGCTGGCCTGGGACTAGGTTATAAAATGGGCAGTAAAACTGTGAATGTCATTTGCTATGCGGACGATGCCGCATTAATAGCAGAGTCTGAAGATGACCTGCAAAGAATGTTGTACAAATTCCACACAGTATCCCAAAGGCTAAATATGGCTATATCAGTCAACAAAACAAAAAGTCTCACTATATCTAGGCAACCTGCAAGATGTAAGCTGATTGTTGATGATATACCTGTGGAGCAGGTGATGAGTTTCAGGTATTTGGGAGTGGAGATCTGCAGCCAAAGTGACCTTTATACCGAAGTACGAGAACAAGTCAGTAAAGCCTCTGCCGTGTCAGGATGCCTGAAGAATCTGGTCTGGAAGAACAAGCACATGCGTATCGACAGCAAGATCAGAATCTATTAAACATGCGTGCGACCTATCATGACGTACGCTGTATAGACGCGGGCTGACACTGTGCGAACCAAGGGACTACTAAGAACATCGGAGATGAAGGTCCTAAGATCAATTACTGGAAAAACCCTCCGAGATCGTGTCCGCAACGCAGACATAAGAAAAACCTGCGAAATAGAGGATATCGCTCAGTGGAGTAGATCCAGAAGAAGATACTGGAGGGACCATGTAGCCCGAATGGATGGTGACAGACTCGCATATACAGCAACTTATGAAATCCCTTCCGGACACCGCCCAACTGGAAGACCGCCTAAGAGATGGAAAGATAGCTGGATCTCATCATCCGACGAGATATGATTTCTGTGTCACAGATCGTCAAATCTATTAAAAGAAGAAGAAGAAGAAGAATAATAATACACTATGATAATATAAAAAAATATAAAAATTGTAATTTAGAAAAGAGGCGCGAGAATTATGTCAGGATAGACTAGTGTAGCGATCCATCCTCTCTGCCTACTCCTTCGGGGAAACGGCGTGATGGTGAGTTTGTTAGTTAGTATATTGAAACCGATTGCCTACAGATGACTAAAAAGTAATGCGTGGATGGAAACAATAATTTCCAACATGATCTGTTGTTTGAGAAGCTGTTGGCAAAGTTCGTCGATTGAGTAATGTTCAAGGGAACATGTGCATATTTGATACAGAAGTGTTGTACGTATATGTGAACACAATCCACACATTTTAATGGAGTTTCAGTAAGAAAACACGATGAATTAAGTTAGCAAGCTCTTTAAAATTTGATACATCATATAATTACAATTACAGTATTGCAATCATTACATTTTAAAACTCAATATGGTGAAGATTTTCGCAGTTGATCCGTATTTTAAATACATGAGATTCCAGCAAATATCCGCTGGTTGTTGGCTTCTAGAAGTAGACGGTATCCGCAATATTCAATACATAATCTACCAGTGGGTAATGGCGTTTTGTTACACGGTTAAGATAATTTCCGAGTTCACTTACATCTGCAAACATCCGGGGAACATATACGCTGTGGGTGAGATGTTCATTATATTCTCCACGGGCAGCTTGTATCAGCTCCGAGTGACCAACATTCTTCTGCGGATGTCGGTGTTTATAGACATGATGAATTATTTTCAAGATAACATATACTTAGGCAGTTTAGACAATACTACTTCGTTTACGGATAAGGTAAAGTATTTATACAAATTGTTTTTATGTAAACAAATACTGGATTTTTACCCATTGCGGGTTAATCATTTTTAAGGATTAATTGTATCTCAATAGAGACGAAGATGTAAATTATTTGGAAACAGGACTTAGGATTTAGGACTTATGACCAATGGGTTGGGTTAAGCGATCACTTTATGTTTAACAACAGCATTCCGCCCTTCTTACGACACCACGTCTGACAAATTTTTGGAACTTGTATATATGCTAATATTTTTTAATAACTTCACTGTTGGTAGGTCAATCTACAAACCTTGGTATCTGAATAGATGGCGCTAGTGTAGTCAGAGAAATCGACGCGCGTGCTTGACACGATGTATAAAAGTTGAGGAAGCGAGCGATGTATGGAAAAAAGTGTGAAAGTACATTCTTTCTGCCTTGTAAATAGAAAGTATGGTTTTATTTATTGTTTCTTGAACAATGATGTAAAACTCCATATTAAATAATTAATACGAATGAAAACGTCAAGTTTCTAGAAGTTTTATTATATTTTATGGGAAATGTTATATAAATACATTTGATAATGCCTTAGAAGGGCGAAGCGAATAAAACTTCTAGAAAACTAACGTTTTCATTCGAATTAATTATGGTTCTATGGTTTACCATTTTGAGTTCTCTTGTCGGAGAATAAAAATGTTTACTAGGTACCTACACATTACACCATATTTTATTTAGTTGTGAAATCTTCGAAAGAGTTTGTCAGACGTAGGTACGAAATTGAGTAGTGTGATATGAATTGTAAATTATTAAACAAGAAAAATATATTTTCATACGCAATGAATGCGATTGATTAAATTCCGTGAATTATATCTTTTAGATAATCAAAGAGATCCAACAAGTGTGCCAACTTCTTATGTATGCCATTGTGATAGTTTTCGCTGTGGGAATGTCAACATTCTACATAATCCCTATAATTGTCAATTATAACTCGGGGTCATTCTCCAAGGACTCGAAGGTGGCTAAAGTTCTTCCCTTGACGCTGGAGCTGCCGTTCGATGCGAATTATAACACCTTCAACTGGGCAATTATGTATGTCATTGAATTTTTTTACGGTTATGTCAGTTTGGGATCTGTACTCTGTCAGGACGCCATGTTTTGTTTCCTCGTGACCCACACGTGCGGGAGGATGGATCTATTGATCGATAACATACAAAAGCTGACATCGTTCGAAGAAGATAAACAAATATTGGCAAACGATAAGAGTGGTAATGAACATATTATCCAAACCTCTAAAGCTGATGAAGACTACGTCCATTTCGCCGAAGACGAAGAGAAACTTACCTATAGTAAATTAAAGGAATGCATTATTCAGCATCAAATAATTATAAGGTAATTATTGCTTATTGAACAATTATGTTAAACTCGTGGAATATTTAATATTGATTAAAAAGTTAGTTTTATAAAAGTATAATTATTTCTTTACTATTATGAAGTAATTTATTTTGAGTATAATTATGGCGAAACGTGTAATTTTTATTAATATAATATACCTAATATACACTTTTTTGTATAAAATAAATTATATTACTATATAAACTGTTAAATTATAAAACTATTTTTTTATGTATCACAATTTTATTTGTATTTTTCGCAACAGCTGTTTCGTAACTCCTAATGATGTCAATATAGGTTGACGAAACAGCTGTCGTGAAAAATATTAATAAAATTGTGATACATAAAAACAGAGATTAAAAATTTGACAGTTTATATTAAAGTATTATAGGGTTTCGGCCAAAACAATGGACTTCTTCTTTTTTCTTATTTTTGCCTGTCACACCTCCGTGGTGCATAGGGGCCTCAAGGAACCTTCTCCACCGACTCTATCGCATGCCTGATGTCTAACATCATCCCAAATGAGGCTTGCCGCCTTAACCGCGTCCTGCAGGGTTCTTCTCCAGGTGGCTCTAGGTCTGCCTTGCTTTCTCTTTCCCCCCACAGGGGACCAATCTAGTGCACCCTGAGCGATGCGGGCTGGGTTCCGTCTCAGTGTGTGACCGATCCACTGCCATTGCGTCTAGCGACTTGTTCTCTAATTGGCTTTTCGCCTGCCATGGTCCAGAGAATGGCATTTGACCAATAGATTTTGAATATTGAGCGAAGGCACCTATTTATAAAAACTTTATACTTGAAATTAGAAACTACTTTTATTTAATTTAACAATTTTAATAGATCACAAGTTGAGTGAGTCATCACTCACTAATAAGTAATTACTTTCTATCACTCACTAATAGGTAATTACTTTCTAGACAATAAAATATGTTTGTTTTGCATTTAATCTGATGTGTGAGATTTCCAAATAAATGATCACACTTAAATATCTTGTTTTAATCCAGCTTTATTTTGATTCTCAATTACCAACTGGTTTCATCCCATCGGCGCTTCATTAGGGTAACACAACCAACTGTTTGTTTTGTAAAATGATTTTACAAATTTTACAATGTTTATCCCGTTTTAGTTTCTATGAGAAAATGCAAACTTGTTTTGGAGTGGTCATGCTGGGAAATTTGTTCTATGATCTGACGACTATTTGTCTACTTGGATTCCAGCTGTCATCCAGGGTAAGCGAAGTTTAATATTTTGGCATTGAATTTATTCTAGATATATAATAAATGAAATATTCCTAAAAACCATCAAATATTAGATGATAATATTCAGAAACTTTTTAAAAAATTATTATTTATTTCCATCTGTACTATTTCACTATTAAAAAGTGATCTAATAAAATTGTGTATTACTTATACAAAATTTTAAATATTTTTTTAAATTAGATAATACAACGTTTTGGCCGTAACACTGATACTTTAACATTATTAAATGTTTAAAAGATGAAACATTGTTATTATACTTATCACACCATTCAACACGATTTCAAAACTATTATTTAATTAATCGTATTTAGATATTATTTTTATAACATAAAATTAAAAAAAATATTTGCATTTGAGTGACAGACAGATGGAGAAAAAATGCAAAAAAAATGGGAAATTTACTATTTGAATATGACTAATCGCTGTTATTTTAAAAATTCAGAATTCGAACTGTCATTAAATTAGTGCTTTCATCATTTTAAATTGTAATCTTGAAATGTTTTATTAAAATCGATTATGTCAATGCCGTCTTGACGTTTTAACTGATTTGTCTATGATTTCTATCTGTCATTTTAATGCAGTTGGATTGTCTATTGATAAAATAAATTTGTTTCAGTCACTGGAGAAAGTGATTCGTTTTGGACTTTTCTTTATTGGCGCCGTTTTGCAATTGGTTTTGCTTTGCGTGTATAGTGAAAAATTGGCTGGGAAGGTTAGTGTATATTTTTCTTCTAAGTGTAAATACAATAAACAATTGGTATTACCATCATTAAGTTAAATTTTATTACGAGCACGTTAAATACTCGATAATAATTAATAGAAAGTGATAAAAAATGCGTGTGTGTACGCACGAAAAAGTTACATTTCTTTGGCGTGACAAAAATAAATACTTTTAAAGTTTTTAAACACAAGGTTTGTCACTGATAACATGAATGTGCGAAAAATGAATTAAGTGTTTATCATTGATGGCCAATTGCTAAAACTGTGATTTGTATGACGAATACTCGAATTATTGTACGATGATAATATATTTGGTACAGATTCTATCTTCTAATAAAAAAGTTTTTACGAATAATATTGCGCAATCTATTCGAATTAAACGAACTTATGTGTAACAGTTGGTTGATACTATTTTACACTATTTGCGTCTAACTTCATTAATATCTCGTTTTTTGATATGTTTTCGCAATTTGTTAGTTGGCATGTGTGAAATGTCTATTCGTTATTTTGATGGTTAATTTCATTATTTCCGTAACAGGGTGCGTGCTCAACTCTCAATTTTAATTTCCAAAAGAAGCATAACTTCAAAAACTATTCTCTTCTTCTTCCTCTTAGTTTAGGTCGTATGACCTGTTTGTGACGGTGGGCTCTCCTGGGATAATGATTTCCAGCCATCCCTCTATCTCTTCGGCGGCCTTTTTGGTAATCTCTTGCTGCTTGGGTTTTCATCTTTAAGAATTTTTGCAATTCTTGTATTCTCCATGCGGTCCACTTGGTCTCTCCAAAAGCGTATTCTGCTTCTTCCCCATCTCACTATGTCTTCAATACCACAGACAGACCTTATCGTTTAATTTCTGATCCGATCTCTGAGGGTTTTGCCTGCGATGGAGCGTAGGTTCGTATTTCTGCTACTCTAAGAAGGTTCTTAGTTCTATTGGTATCGGCTCTGACCTCTATTCCATACGTCATGATGGGGCGAACGCATACCTTGTATATCTTGACTTTACTTTCTGTTAGCAAGTGTTTGTTCCTCCATATGGTGTCGCGCAAGCAGCCAGCCACGGCTGTCGCTTTGTTAACTAACTTACTTGTACACAAACTTATTAAAATAATTAAAATACAAATATGTTTTGGACACAGGAGTCCATCATCAAGTTTTGTTAGTTTTTTCTTCTTCAAAAAACTCATATAGGATTATAACGTTATTTACAACGTGTTTGTAAATAAAATAATAATTTCTCGTGTTTTCAGAGTCAGCTGATATCAGAGGAAGTATACAATACAGACTGGCCTTCTATGTCCAAAAGGGCGAAGAGTTCTCTGATATTCTTGATGACTCGCGCCCAGGAACCACTGCAATTGACCGCTGCCGGTATTACTGATGTTTCTGTCCAAACAATGTCAGGGGTAAGTTCTTATAATGATCTTTGAATCAATAAATATTTAAAACACTCAAATTATAAATGAAACTAATACGCCCAAGGACTGCGAAAATACATGTTAAAGACCATCAGGAATCATGATATTCATCACTGGGAAGGGGTATTGTGGTGGGTACGTGGTATCGCAAAAGAAAATATATTATTGCAAGTGAGCCTACTCTCCATGTCCCAAAATTTAAGCAATATTTGAATTTGCCGCCTTTTGTGCAGTAAATTGTTGGCAACAACGAAAAAAAGCTATTTGGTAGCTGACAGTTTAGAGTTAGTAAAAATGGAGCGTTACACGATACAACAACGTGTTTTCATAATTGAACAATATCTCAAAAATAATGAAATTTTGGCGGCCGCAGTTCGAATGTTTCATACAAAATATGATCGGAATAGTGTTTGAACTCAACTGTGAATAGATTAATTGAGAAATTCAGAAAATTGGACTTCACGATTGCGCTTCATGCGAGCTAGCCCGCGCTCATATGCCCGAAATCATATTTAAACAATAATGTCATAAAATTATCTATTAAATAAAGCCAATATCATAAACATTAACATTATTTTGACGTGTTTTTTTTTTCATTTTAAATTTGTTAACCTCTAAAAAACACCCTATATACTCGTATTAAAAAAAAACTTTTCAATCTTTTTAGGTACTGAAGTCGTCGTTCTCTTACTACACGCTATTAAAAACCCTTGAAGAGTAAAAAAAAGATGATATACAACGAACGAAATAAACATTTTCCTTTTGCATAAGAATAAAATAAATTATACTATATTATCAATTTAATGCATATTGCAATAATTTAATCACTTAATTTTTTATTTAAAATATTAAAAATAATCATTTGATTTCAAATAAGAATATACGTTAATTTTTATCTCAATATTAGAAGCGTCCAGCGTAGAAAAATAATCTATTATTGCAGCATCCTAATTCACGGCTAATGCAAAAATCTCGAAAGAAAATGGTTGCACATTGTGAGTAGAGGCTTGGGAGTGAATTAAGAAGTAGTTAAGATAAATTTTTACTCATGAAATAACGCTAAACGATTTTACAGAGAGATGACAGGAAATATATCACCAATCGGGCCATTTGTAAAATAATGTAAGGCTGTAAATATATTCTTATTAGTTAAATAATTTTTATGAAACGAATCGATGAAGTGATAGCGGTTAAAAAGTAATATGAACAACATGTAATAGGAATAGAAGACGAAGACGACCAAATTAAATATGACACGACCAAATAAATCAAACATTGAAACGTAACTTAGTTTATTTTGTATGTGAGTTTTCAATTGCTTCTCTTTCTGAGGTAGGTAGGTACCTATGGCGTGATTAAGTTTAAGCTTTAGCCCGATGCACAAAGTCTGCTTTACACAATGGCATCTATGTACACATATTCTTATAATTAAATCACTTCAAACAATTATCATAGCGTTGTCAATACCTTCTCATTCATCCGCTGTCCCTCGTGTCCGAGGAAGACCTTCTCATTATATTCCCATTGTAAAACAAACCTTAAGAACTAAAATATAATTAAATAAAACAATTTGTCTACCTAGGGTAAACTGATTTTTTTCCACTATGTGTCACCGAGCTAGACCCCACAAACAAAATGTATTATTTCAAATCTTACTTGTAGAGACGCGGTTATTTTACACGGAATGTGATAGTTCAGAGATATGGGGTTGTTAATACGAGTATATTACGGATTGGTGAGTTTTATAAAACTTTTCATTCTTCTTTTTAATACCCAGTTTTCGGACGAAGGTAAGCGTTATAGTTAACTCCCATAATTCTGAAAAGTCTGTTTAAATATGCTGCCCAATCTTACTATCTTCGTATGTTTCCATAGTCGGGAGATTGTTGGCCGGAAACCAATTGTGGTGTTAGGAGAAATTTTTGTTAGGACAATCTTTTCGATGCGCCATCTTTAAAATAGTCTTTCTCGGTCTGTTAAAGCCGTGCCACACTGTTTTAAACAAGCTCTCCACATCGGTCTCCACCGGCGGTTTAAAACTGTGTAAACACTTGTTTGAAACCAAAATTCGTTTGACCTTCAACAATTTTTGTGGACGGACGCGCATAGTATGCGTGTGGATCCACCGTTTAAACACGCATTCCACATGTGGAGAGCTTGTTTACAACAGTATGTGGACGCTACACCAACCGTGGGCTCCACAGCTCTCCACCAAAGTCACCCCTGTGGAGAGCTTGTTTCAAACAGTGTGGCACGGCCTTTAAGCAGTAAGGACGTGTTATAAGTTTCTCTTGTGTGGCGGCTGCTCGTGGCCTAAAATAGGGACATCGCCGTCCGGAATTTTTTTTGTTGTCCAGCTAACATCACAACTAAATAATCTTATCCTATTTATTATTTTATTTATTTATAATACACAGATGAGACATAACAAACGAAAAGCATTTAGGCGACTCATTTGGACACAAAACGGTGTAACAAAGATAAAACAATGACATGAAACCAAAAAATCATACATATCAGAAGGAACCCAAATATGTTGACGTCAGCGAGGCAATGCTCTTTCCAGAATTTGTAATATTATATATATTTTTATGAACACTGCTTCACTGACACTGAAAACATCCAAATCCGAGACGATTAGATTCAACGTTCGAATTGCTCTTCCTACTGGCATGTAGCATTTCAACAAAATTTCGTATGGGTGCCTGGACTATGTTTTATTGTGATAAATTATTTAGAGTTTTATTTAAGAAATAAATGTTGTTATTTGAAATTTCATGGCAGAAGTTTTTTTCCTTGTATACAACATGACGTTTAAACCCAATTACTGTATACCTACAATTTATTTTAGCTATTATATTGATTCTCATGATATGTGATAGGTAGCCAATCTATCGCCATTTTATTGTCACGTGAATTCTACACCAGACCAAAGACAGTGTGATAATCACACTGCCATCGCCGGGATTCGAACGCCAGAGCACCACTCTGCCACGAAGGTCGTCAAGTTCATTGTAAATAATGAAAAAATATTTTTTTGTAAAAAATCTTTTAAAAATGTATATTAAGTTAAAATCCACTCCAATCGAATCCACTCCAATCCAATCCAAACATTAGAGGATTTTAAATAAATATACATTTTCAAAGATTTTAATTTTTTTTATTATTTTATTTAAGAACTCTACTCGCCTTTCTGACTTATTACTGGGTAAAGCCGTAAATCGCAATTTACTAACATAATATAGATGTAAGTATAGAAGTATGCAACGCACAGCTGAACTACCCCCGAAACTTGTAAATAAAAATAGTTTTCAGAGTCAAATTGAAAACTCCGCCGAAAGTGTCTCCGAAAAAGCCAGAGTCACTCTTCCCCTTTGTTCCCGAATGTTTTAATATAAGTTGATGGTTCCTCGTTCCATTCATTGGCGATAAACTTTCCCAAAGAGTTAATCGTAATTCCTCGATAGTTTTACAAATTGATATCGCCCAAGTTATTTCATATATCCATCAGAGATCCCGTCACGGTACATGCTACAGCGGGCGGCTAATTGAAGGGACGTCCAGGATGGCGGATGGAAACTTTTGTCATTTCCCGCAAAACTTCAAGGAAAAGAAAAGTAATCCGCGTTAATATTTCTTTCAATTGTTGCCCCGCAAATCCTTTGTATCGGCGGCGGTGGAAAACTTCGGCGCCGTTGGCGGGAAATTGAAAGATATCAGATAGATTTGTTGTCCAGCAACTTGACCTTTTCAATTGAACCCGAGATGATTAAATTACACATTGAGTCTTAAAATAGGTGAGTTCTTTCTTCAAGTATATTTTCAAAATACGCTTAAAAACTTTATTTATCAGTTGGATACTGTTTTTCAAAATCTGTTAAACTCTTCTTAACTTAACATTTTACAAACAAATCTCGCAAAGTGATCGACTTAAAATTATTAACACGTGTACTCGTACCAATTAAGATACTTTATTACGAATTTTTATTAATAAACTAATTAACTAACCATCAAGTCGTCTCTCATCAAGGGGTAGGTAGAAAGAATGGACTGCCGCCCTTTTCTTTCCTGACATATTTCTCTTGCTTCCTCAACATTCATACATGTTGTTGATTAACTTTGCTGCAGACCAATCTATATAATACTTGAAAAAATCGTGTATTCTGTATGCATATACTCAAATATATAGCAACAGAAAAGCGTTTTCGTTTAATATAAATGTAAAAGTTTGTCTTCTAGAAGTGATATTGTATATTATCGGAGTGAAATGGTTATATAAAACGCACGTTTTCATTAATAATAAATAGTTAATATGAAGTTTTACGTCATTGTTTTGGAAACAATAAACAAATGAAATATTTATAGACATTAGTTTATTTTAAGTTTTCCTGCAACTGGTTTTGCAATAAATCCGTGAAAAATCTCGATAGAATCGTAATCGTTGATTTTTGTGAAATCCCAAGAAATATTGTTTAAGGACGATAATAATAATTCTCTTAATATATACATGTATTGTTAACAAAAACAAATAAAATAGTAAATACAGCTTTAAAGATAGGCTGTATAATGTAAGCAAACATGTTAATTTAATTAATTAATTTTGTTAAATAGCAGTGTTTAATTGTGTATGATGTGATACACCAAGAGATGGCACTCGAGTCGGCTTAAATGACAGCTGTAAATCATCAGTAGATCTTCATGACATTACTGCTCGTGTATTTAAGCAAACATTGAAATAATTTATAGTTTTCCTTGTTAGACGTCAAGCATTTGAAGAAACACGTTGTTGGATGGAATAAATGAATTGATTAATTTAATTAATATTAATTGTTTAATTAACGTAGATCTTTCTCTCTGGTTTCAATCCTAGGATTTGTTTGCAGCAATTTCCTCTATTCTTCCCTGTCTTGTGTGTCTCTTTTGAAATCTGCATATGATGAGCAGTGCACGTACACCATCAGGTCCTCCAGGTACCCCTCGGCGTGGGTGTCCCCTAGAGTTTGTCCCCTCGGTCATACCCTCCATTATGGTATGCAAGAGGCCTTCTTGTAGTATTACATGGCCGATCCATCTTGCACGCCTTTCTAACAAGTCCTGAGTAGGTGCCTTCCTCCTTCGATTCCTTGAAGAATTTCCTAATTCGTGATGTGGTCTCTCCAGGAAATTCCTAAAAGTCTTCTATAGGACCACATCTCAAAAGCCTCAAGTCTCCGTTTATCTCTTTCGGATAGGCACCATGTTTCGCAGCCGTACATCAAGATACTCCATACATAGGTCTTGATGAGGAGTGTTCTCAGTTTTAGGTCTATGTTATTCGATTCTATTATTTTCGACCTTTTATTAAATGCAAGCCTAGCCTGATGTATACGGCTGTCGACCTCGCTCTTAGACCAACCGTCCCATGTTATTTTGCTCCCGAGGTAGACGAACTCCTTGAAGTTCTTTAGTGGAACTCCTGACATCACTACTCTCATCTGATGTTGCGTTCGGCCTAGCATAGATAGCAAGGGAAATTACCACATTAAAGGCCCGAATGGCTTCCCGAGAACCAGCAAAGTTGTTGATTGATTTTTCTGCAAACTAATCTGCATGATACTTGAAAAAAATCGTGTATTCTGTATGCATATACTAAAATATCAAATATATAGCAATAGAGAAGCGTTTTCGTGTCAGCTTGTATATTATAATAATCAATGCTATTTTTACGTTTATATATAATAATTTTTAACAATTATTTATCAATGCAAGCGAAAATGGCCGTTCACAATGGAGTTCTGGTCCCAACCCTTATGTATGGAAGCAAAGCATGGAACTGGCAGAAGAAAGATGAGAGCATAATAAATGCGGGAGAGATGAGGTCCATGAGACGTATGTGTGGTAGAAAGATGTACATAATCTCAAATGTTGATATTAGAAAGGAACGTAGAGCGAATGGAGGTATAATGAACAAAATTATGAAAGGATCGCTGCATTGGTTCGGACATATGGAGCGCATGGGTGAAGAAAGAATGGTAAAAAAAGTATACGTTAACGATGTAAATGGAGTATGGAATCGAGGTAGACCGAGGAAAACATGGCATGACCAAATTAATCAAAATTTTAAAGATTGGTCATGTCAGAAGCCGGAAGAACCGACGTGCGTGTATGACCCGCTGTATGAATGTGGTGGAAGCTAGAGAGGTATGTCAGGATAGAATAGTATGGCGGTCAATTCTCTCTGCCTATCCCTGCGGGGAAACGGCGTGATGGTTTGTTGTTGTTGTTGTTTGTATAATTTTTATTCGAAATAACTGTTTTGTTCACGAAATGTTCACTGTTTCCCATTTGTTTATTTTGTGAAATTGGATGAATTGGTTTTGATTAAATTACTGTACTCAATATAATATAAAAGAAATGTACGTAATAATACCGAAAATACACTCAAAGTTAAACAGTTGCCGATGTTGTTATAGCGATTTGTTCGAGGTAAAAAGCTGAAAAGTAAAGAATACACAAACACACACATTTGCCGTGGGTAGGAACCGTAAAACAGGGAGATTTTAATCATGTATCAGCATCAAAGAGTTGTCGAATCATTTCATTCTATTTTTAAATTAATTTGTTTTTATCAACTCTACAAATTTAAACAACCAATAGCCATCAGTAAATATTTTGTTAGAATGAAATATTCATGAAAATTTAAATTTTAAATCTTTTCTTTGAAGTCGTGACACAGGGACTTTTTTCAACATTTACCTGGTGGACAGAACTCACCCGGTTTTACGACACTACCACCCGATCGTCACACGTTTCACGATTGAGGACGTTCAATTACTTTTGAAGCTGTTTGCGAAATAACGTGTATTATTGGATTTCGGAGATCGAAGAGACTTCTACTCCATTACAGAATACGAACTCTCATAGATTTTTATGCGACAATTCGAAGACGTAATTTAAAAATTCCAAGAACAAATAATTAAACGGAGTCATAAGGAAAAATCTAATATCGAACTTTCCGTTTTGGCTGAAACACTCCAACATTTTTAAATGTGAAACACTGTTGTGTTATGATAATTTAACATTTTAAATTGTTTTAATTATATAACACTGTTTTATTATGCTTGTAAAAAATGTTTGCTAATGATGTAAATGGAACCAGAAATAGAGGAAGACTGAGGAAAACGTGTCACGATCAAATAAATCAAATATTGAATGTCGGCCATGTGAGGAGTCAGAGAAATCGACGCGCGTGCATGACACGATGCATGAATGTTGAGGAAGCGAGAGAAATATGTCAGGAAAGAAAAGTGTGGCAGTCCATTCTTTCTGCCCACCTTCGGGAAGACGGCGTGATGGTTAGTTAGTTAGTTTATTATACTTCAACATTTTTGAATGTTTTAATTTTTCAACACTGTTTTGTTATGATACTTCAACATATTTAAATAATAAATAGTTTCAGGTTATAAACAATGCAAATGACAACCTTCTTGGTAGGGTGGTAACAGAAGTGACGCTACACCAAAGGTCCCGGGCTAGATTCCCGGTGATGACAGTGTAAAAAAAATACATTGTCATTGGTCTGGCAGAATTCCCGTGACAATAAAAATGGCGATACACTAGCTAACTATTACGTGTCATGAGAATCAATAGCTAATAAAATATAAACAGTAACTGGGTTCAAATAAGAAGTATATAAAAATACGGGAAGCAACGGGAAACTACCAAATTAAAAGGGCCAAGTGGCATCACATGAACCAGAAAAATATTACACTTAGCTGCAAACCAATCCCAAGAATTGAAAACGATAATTTTGTTTTAATCCAATGCATTGATTAACGTTGGTTTGGACATATGGAACGCATGTATGAAGAAAGACTGGTTAAGAAAGTATACTTTGACGATATGAATGGAGTACGGAGTTGTGGGAGACAGAGGAAAACTTGGCATTATAAAATTAATCAAATTTTAAAGGTCGGCCATGTTGGAAGTCGGAAGAATCGACGTGCGTGTATGTCCCGCAGTATGAACGTGGACGAATCTAGAGAGGTGTGTCAGGATCGAGTAGTGTGGTGGTAAATTCTCTGCCTACCCTTTCGGAGATGTGTGATGGTGTTTTGTTATTGTTTTATTAATGTTCAATCCAAATTCATATCCAAAAAAGCTAAGATGGCAATGCACAATGGTGTTCTTGTGTCGATCCTTATGTATGAAAGAGAAGCATGGAACTGGCCAAGGAAGGATGAAAGCAGAATAAATGCAGCAGAAATGAGATCTCCAAGACGAATGTGTGAAGAATCTGGATATGATAGAGTGTCAAATGCAAATATAAGAAGTGAATGCGGTGCGAATGAAAGTGTTATGAACAAAATAATGAAAGTGTCGTTAAGATGGTTTTGACACATTGATAGAAATGCGTGAAAATATAATGGTGAAGAAGGTATATGTTAACTACGTGAACGGAGCTAAAATTAGAGGAAGGCCGAGGAAAACGTGGCACGATCAAATCAATAAAATATTAAATGTCGGTCACGTGAGGAGTCAGAGAAATTGACGACCTTCGTGGCAGAGTGGTTAGAGCTCTGACTGGCATACCGAAGGTTCTGGGTTCGATTCCCAGCGATGGAAGTTTGATTGTCACACTGTCGTTGGTCTGGTGTAGAATTCTTGTGACAATAAAATGGCGATAGATTAGCTACATATTACATGTCATGAGAATCAATATAATAGCTAAAAATTAAATTGTACACAGTAATTGGGTTCAAACTTCCTGTTATATATAAAAATTAAAAAAAATCGACGTGCGTGCATGAGTCGATGTATGAATGTAGAGGATGCGAGAGAAGTATGTCAGGATAGAAAAATGTGGCGGTTCATTCTTTCTGCCTACCCCTTCGGAGAGACGGCGTGATAATAAATTCATCGGCATAGGAGAATTTTTTATTAATATAAAATCATAATATTTTTTAGGATATCGAAATAAAATTTGAAGAATAATAAAAAAAGTAGGATTTCGGGCAATCCGATTGGATGTGTTTGTTATGAAGGCTTAAGCCGGGACCTCCATAAACCGAGGGAGGCCCGATAAGGGATATAAAATCGAACATTTATTGCGGCCGTACAGATTATGTGTGTCTCTGGGCTACAAATAATGGAACACGTGTTTATTATTTCCCACACATTACACGTGGGATGTGATTTTGGTATTCTATTAAGGCGTGGACACATCCCAACACAGAAGACAAACGATTTTCTTTGTATTTCATATGTGACAAAACTTAAGGCCTACACAAACAAGCAATTTTTTTCTCAATATTCTTCTTTTTCTTCTTCCTCAGCCTATTCGCGTCCACTCCTGGACAAAGGTCTCCTCCATTACTCCACGTCACTCTATCTTGTGCAGACAGCAAATATAATAGTTCATTTTCATTTTCATTTATTTATTTTAAACATATCTAAAGCATTACAGATTTTTTTCCAATACACTAAAGATACAAGTTAGAGATACACAATAATAAGTAATACATAATAGATTAATAAAAAATTAATAAAATAAATATGATGCATGACAAATTAATAAAATAAATATACCAAACAATTATAATAAAGATAGTACTTCTCTCAGATGAGCCAAACTATCACAAAATACATCAAACTCCGAGGTGATACTTTGTAGCAAAGATATTTATTGCTCTACCTACCGGCATAACCATTGGCAGGTTGGTTCTGCATCGTGGGAGACAAAACAATCTATGGCCCCTTTAACAAAAGTAGTGCAACAATGCCACGTGAATCATTTTGATTCGCTTCAATAAAGTAAATCTCTTGCTGACATGTGAATCATATACTCTTCTTCGTCTTCTTCCTCAGCCTATTCCTTTCCACTCCTGGAAAAAGGCCTCCTCCATTCGCTTCCATGTCACTCTGTCTTGTGCAGACTGCATCCAGGTTATTTCGCCATGATGTTCAGATCATCCTTCCACCGTAGTTGCGGTCGCCCTGCACTTCTCTTTGCCGTCCACGGTCTCCAAGTCAACAGCCTTCTTGTCCATTTTTCATCGGAGCTTCTGGCTACGTGACCTGCCCATTACTATTTTAAAGTCGCTACCCGGTGGATGATGTCAGTGACCTTTGTTTTTTCTTTCACTGTCTGACTCTGTTTCTTAGGCTTATTCCTAAAATAGCTCTTTGGGTCACTCGCAAGTTCTCGGCACTTTGTTTGGACAACGTTATAAATTACCAACTGGCAGAACACAGGCTTCATAATATTTTGGTTTCAGGTTGATCGGTATTTTCCGGTTTTTAAGTAATTATTCACAATTAATACGAATGAAAAGGTTTTTTTTATTATTTTCTATGATTGTTACATGTCTTGCCTTACAAATATTCTAAAACATGATGAAACAGAAAAAAAAACTGCTTGTGTAATTATGTACGCACGTAAAAAGTTATACTTCTTTGGTGTAACAAAACAAAAAAAACCCACTTTTTTAACCCAGTTTTCAACCCAAGTTTTGTCACTAATACAATTTTCACTACGTAATGTCTTCTTCTTCTTTAGTTGCCGTGTCAGGTCCCCCCAAAGTTGGCGATCACTGCAGTAAAGGCATCTCAATCCTGCGCCACTTGGAACAGGTTCTGAACTCTTGTTATTCCTGTCAACTCTTTGATGTTCCGCAGCCAGGACAGATGCCTTCTACCAACTCCCCGACCTCCCTCCACTTTTCCCATTAATATCAGTCGAAGTAAATAACGTAATGTAGGAAAAATTAATTAATTATTTATCTTAACTAATTAACTAGCTAACCATCACGCCGTTTCTCCGCAGGGGTAGGCATAGAGGATGGACCAGCATACTGCTCTGTTCTGACATACCTCTCTAGCTTCCTCTACATTTATACATCGTAATATACATGCTCGTTGATTTTTCGAATTCGAATGTGGTCGCCTTTCAGTATTTGATTAATTTGGTCATGCTTTGCCTTCCTGCCTTGAAAAACAATGATTTTTGAAGTTATACTGTTTTGGCGCATTTAGTAGAGGGTGAAATGAGCGTTGCTATAGTGTGATTATCACATCGTCTTGGGTCTGGTGTAGAATCCACGTGACGATTAAAGGCGATATATAAGCTACCTATAACATTTCATGAGAATCAATACAATAGCTATATCATTTACGTCGATTTGGCTCGCGCTGTAATGATGTAAAGAACGATTCAACAAACTAACTAACTAACTAACTAACCATCACGCCGTTTCCCCGGAGGGGTAGACAGGGAGGATGGATCGGCACATTGTTCTATTCTGGCATAATTCTCGCGTCTCTTCTACATTCACACATCGTGACATGCGCGCTCGTCGATTGTTCCTACTTCGAACATGGGCGCCTTTCAGTAATTGATTAATTTGGTCATGCATGTCTTCCTTGGCCTTCCTCGACTTCTTTTCCCATTCACACTACTTGCATATATCTTTTTAACCATTCTTTCCTCATCCATTCGTTCCATATGTCCAAACCATCTTAGTGACTCTTTCTTAATTTTATTTATCATGCATTCATCCGCCTTACATTCCTTTCTTACTTTATTATTACATATTCTATCAAATATTGTTTTTTAGTGACTTCATTTCTACGGCATTTATCCTACTTTCATCTTTCTTCTGCCAACTCCAAGCTTCACTTCCATATATAAGGGTCGGGACTAGAACTCCATTGCGCACTGCCATCTTTGCTTCAGTAGATATATTTCTATTTGCGGTAATGACTTTGAGTGCACCATTTATTTTGTTTCCAGCTTCTTCCGATATCTTTATTTATTCTTCCATCTCTTGTAAACATGCTTCCCAGATAACCAATTTCAACAAAATAATAATAATGATATTAATATATTAATATATTATATAATAACAGTTTAGAAATATAATTTTGATTTTGTTGTTGTTAGAATAGATGCCACCTTAAGGCAGCTAGGGTAGCCGTAATCCAGTCGCACGCTGTCTCGTAAGGCGCTCTGCTGGTTCTTATTTTTCCCAATTTTGTTTGGCCCTATCATTATTTGTTCCCGGGGAAATATGGCGAGGCTTACGATGCATGCGTAGCATTGCTAATCGGAACTAATATCGGGGGCTTAAAAGGAACCTTATTTATGCAGGAGGTGTGTTATGCTCGCTGGGATTACTATACAATATTGCCAGTAAATTGTTTAACAGTAAGGGAAATTGTAATTTAAATAATGAAAACAAAAAAAAGTTGTACATTAAAAAAAAAAGAACTAACTAACTAACTAACCATCACGACGTCTCCCCGAAGGGGTAGGCAGAAAGAATGGACTGCCACACTTTTCTTTCCTGACACATTTCTCTCGCATCCTCAACATCAGTCATGCACGCGCGTCGATTTATCTGACTCTTCACGTGGCCGACATTCAATATTTGATTTATTTGATCGTACCACGTTTTCCTCGGTCTTCCTCTATTTCTGGTTCCATTTACACCATATAATTTTTTTACCATTCTTTCTTCATTCATTCTTTCCATGTGTCCAAACCATCTTAATGATCCTTTGATTATTTTGTTCATGACACCATCATTCGCACCGCATTCACTTCTTATATTTTCATTCGACACTCTATCATACACAGAGTATCCACACATTCGTCTAAGAGATCTCATTTCTATTGCATTTATTCTACTTTCATCCTTCTTTTGCCAGTTGGGAAGACGGCGTGATGGTTAGTTAGTTAGTTAGTTACAATAATTATAATGGAGTTTTACAAAACAAAAACCTCAACCATCAATAATATTAACTGTAATCTTGAAACCATTCTGTTGAATGATCTTGAATCTCTCTGTTTACTTTGATAACAACTGAAAAATTAATTTCACCTCTCAAGAGTTTCCAGGAAGCATGAGGCAGTCACATGAATTTGAATAAATAATAAACAGACCTGCTGACGCTTGTTCCAGGCTTGTTAACTAAGCAAAAGAATTTTATGAAAAAGTCCTCGATTTGTTGGGATTTATGACTGAAGTTATTTAAAATTTATAATGAAAAGTTTGCCTTCATCGCCATGTTTCCTTTCGAGGGAAGCCAGAGCTCGTCATTTAGTAAAATAAGTTTTTCTTATATTTTCATATTATTCGCCCTTCTCGTAAAAATAAGATTTTGTTATTGCCAGGGCGGGCTTCATATTCCAGAGCGACATCTTCCATTCTACGAGCGTGTACTTTTACAGGACTTGAGTGAATAGTTTTTTTCTAGTTTTAATAAAAAACTATGTTATCTTGATCTGATTAATAATAAAATTTCTTCTTCTTCACTTTTGGTAGACTCAATAGTCTGTTATTTCAGGCGGGTTCTCTTGAGACGCTGAACTCCAGCTTTCTCTCCACCGTTTCGGGGGTCTCCCTGGTCGGCGTTGTCTGTTTGGCATTCCATGGAGGGCTATGTGTGGTATCCTATTTGAGCCCATCCTTTCTACGTGTTGATGCCAGTATCGCCGTCTTTGACGTCCCCATCTGACCACATCTCCGACCTCGCAGATTTCTCGGTTTGCTGTATTTCTAACTCGATCACGTAGGGTCTTGCCAGCTATAGCGCGGAGTGTTTTCATCTCGGTTGTCCTGAGCATGCTCTTTGTCTTGACAGTGTTTGCCCTCGATTCAATGCCATATGTGAGGATTGGTCGCACACAGGTCTTATAGATGTGTACCTTGCTGTCAGTCCTCATGTCCTTGTTTCTCCATATGACATCTTTCAGGCAGGCTGCAACCGCTGCAGCCCTATCCACCTGTGACCTTACTTCTCTGGGGAGGTCATTAGAGCTGGTTACTTCGCTTCCGAGATATCTGTATAATATAATATATAATATAATAAAATTTCATTATAATTAATAAAGCCATGTTCGAAGACGGAACAATCGACGAGCGTGTACATCACGGCGTGTGATCGTAGAAGAACGAACGCGGTCTCCTCGGAGATCGACGTCTTTCATATTAGTGAAGGTACATTCAGGGGACAAATACTCTCGATTTTAGAAAGTATCTTGTCTTCCTAATGTCGAACCATCTCTAATGCGTTCCTGGTATTATGTTGTATGTGTATAATATTTTACCTGTACTCAATAGATGCCTTAAACATTTATACTGTTTGGAATATCTTTTGAGTAAATAAATTGATTTGATTTGATTAGAAAAAGAGGCGCGAGAGTTATGTCAGGATAGAAAAGTGTGGCGGTCCATACACTCTGCCTACCCCTACGAGGAAACAGCGTGATGGTTAATTAGTTACTTATAATAAATTAATAAAACAATGTTTTTAAATAAATATTTTCACTAAAGCAGAGAGGATGGATCGCCATAATGCTCTCTCTTGATATACTTTTCTCACCTTTCTCGATTCCTCTACATTCTTACACCGTAACATGCACGCTCGTCGACTTTTCTGACTTCGAATGTGGCCGCCTTTTAGTATTTGATTTATTTGGTCGTGCCACGCTTTCCTTGTTCTTGGTTAAAAACCATTGTTCTCTCGTTCATTTGTTTCATAATATCTAAGCCATCTCAGGGATCTATTTTTAATTTTATTTATGATGCAATCATCTGCCTTACGTTTCTTGTATATTTCGTCAATCGGTATCATATATCGTCTTCTCGCAAATACTTCACAGTGATCTTATTTCTACGACATTCATCCTACTTTCATCCTTCTTTTGCCAGTTCCAAGCTTTACTTCCATACATAAAGGTTGGCACTAGAACTCCATTTGTACTGTCATCTTTGCTTTAGTGGCTATATACTTCTGTGTATATATAGAGTTTATTCTATAAATATGGTCGCTGGCATTGACATACCAAGACCTGTTTGTCGAAGACAGCGAGCTTAGCAAAACCGGTCATCGTCGAAATAAAGACAAAAGTTGAAGGAGTTTTCGATTAAAATTGTTTTATTTAATTATTATTTTAAATGAACTTCCATGACACGGCGATATCGTAAATGACACAATGTATGAATATTGTGGAAGAGAGAAAAGTATGCCAAGAAAGAAGAGTGTAGCGGTTATTTCTATCTACCTCCCCTTTTGGGAATTCGCGGTGATTAGTTAGTTATGAACTTCCATCAAGAGATTTCAGTAAAACTATTTGATTATCTTAAAAATTTCATTAATTTTGTAATCACAATTGCTGATATAAATGAATTATTTTGTAGTTCATTGTTTTGGCCGAAACACTATGATACTTTAACATTTAAAACTGTTAATGAATAAACTTTGTTTTTGTATCACAATTGTATTTTATTTTACGCGACAGCTGTTTCATCAACCAATGTTGACATCACCAAGAGTTATAATAATATATCAATTTTTTTTATTATTTATATACTCGTATTATTGTATCACCCGATAATGTGCACATTGGTTGATGAAACGGCTGTCGCATAAAATAAAATACAATTGTGATACAAAAAACAAAGTTTAATTATCAACAGTTAAATTATTTTGTGATAAAAATCTGGTCCCAAAGAAGCAAGAGCAATCTCTCGGTAATGTATAATCTGCTTACGTCAAATTTAGCTAAAAATATAATACTCAATTTGGAAGAGGCTCAGAAAGTCATTAAATTCGCACGTAGAAAGAAATTCCAATTAATTCGGAATCCCTTGCAAAGTCTTTATTACACTTAGTGTCAAGATTATTCAGCGAAATCGGCCAGTATATTATTTTTTGTTCTTATCCTTGGTTAAAGTGCTTAAATCTATTTGACTCCGCCCGCTTCCACCCCCGCCCCCGCTGAAAGGGCGCTCACTATCGAGATGTATTGTTCCACGGCCGAAATAACATTTTCCTTTATTATTTTTCTGATAGGGCAATACAACTTGTGCGGGCGGTAATTTCAAAATGAATACGAGGATAAACGAAGTATTCCCCGGAGGGAAGATGGCGGCCGAGGGAGGCTGTTTGGAGATGAAACAGTTATTATTTCACGTTGTAATAGTGACGTCGTAACACTTTTACCCTCTAACTTCACGTGTACACTTATCCTTATAAATATATAACACTCTCAGGTATACGAGTATATCTCGTATATGACCTATTTTCTTCCTAAGTATGTTGCGCCCACCCGAGCTAATAAAAAAACCCATTTTTTATATCATTTTCAAATTATCCACCGGTTACATTAATTCCACATAATCAGTTAGTTGCAATAATTTAATGTTTTTAAAATACTGATTTGTTTTTTTTTTTAAAAATAGTGAAAATTATAAAAAGTATTTATTTAAAAAATATAATTAGGTAAAGATAAAAAGTATTTATTTAAAAAATATAATATAATTTATACTTGTCCTTCTAGTATCGACCGGTTTCGGCAGCTCCATGCCATTTTTGGTTATTCTTTCAGAAGATGGTAGCGAGCTGTATAAATCGGTCGAAACTAGCAGAACAAGTGGAAAAAATATGACAAAGAAATTTATAATTTTTTCCTGACACGTTAATATTTCACAATTAACAATACCAAATTGTTCTACTTTTGTTTTACTACATTTTTGAAATAAAACAATAATTAGAACAAAATTCAAAATAAGATTTAGAATCGAACAAAATTCAAAGAAGTATTCCTTTTGCCTATTTATATTCAAATCAAATAAGTTCATTTCATCAATAGACATTACAAAATTAAGGTTTAATGCATCTATTGAGAAAAGGTTAAATAATATATTGTATAATATATTAAATTGTATACTACCAGAAACGTATGAGAGATGGTTCGACATTAATAAGACAAGATACTCTCCAAAATCAAGAGTATTTATGTATTTTCACTATTATGAAAGGCGTCGATCTCCGAGGAGACCGCGTTCAGCAGATTAATTGCTCTTCCCACTAATAATTTTATATCATTAGATATACCGCAATTATTACATGCTATATAAAGGATTTTTTTTGTCGAATCATCGATATTTTTGTTCTATACCTGGGAATAATTATTTATTTGATGTAATTTTGTATACCTACTATTATATAATTTAGAATTAAATCGTATACTAACATTTGCATTGTATTTTGATTGAAAAAAATAAAGTGTACCCAATGGAAGTGTTGGAAGAGCAACTCCAGCAAAAAAACGAGGCTCCACGCTCTCGACCATAGATTTAAAAAAGCCAATATCCTTTAAGCCCATGAAATTTCTAGAATGTTGTCTTTGAAATTATCTCGAGACTCCACACTGCCAATATGGCGGCTGTTTTCGCTCTGTTTTGTTACTTTAGGCAGCGCTGCTTGCTTCCAAGAACATTGGCCCGAAAGTGACGTTTGCCTCGGGAAATCTCATTTCCTTCGCATTTGCTCACTTATCTTTGGAAAAATAACACAAGCATGGTGAAACGCAGCCGGGACGGAGGAAAGTTGACGTACCGAAATCCTATTGGCGGGATTTGCGCGGCTCAAGGCGGGATTGGATGAAATTACGACCAATAAATTGCGATCGCGACGCCGCGCTTTACTTTTTATACATTTCGAAATTTGAATTAATTTAAATCTAGGATCACGCGGGATGAACATCGCAAGATTGAATGTTTCAAGTTATTTATACTCTTCTAACAAAAACAAACCTACATGAAAGATATCATACAACCAATCACCAATTTCGTAAAACCAAAGAGATTCAACTGTTTCAAATTCTCGATCTTCTTCCCGGCGTTTCATTTCGGTGTGAGAGGTCCGCCCACACCCGAATTATTATAGGACGTAGCAGCGCCCTTTTGCCAGTTTCGTTCTCGTACTTGCCTAGTCCCATAAAGGGACTGAATTAAAAAAAGATGGGCTCTAGGCCACATTTAATCTACTGACTCTATAAATAATTTTTTTATATATATTTTAAACGATTATCATTTCATAAGGTGAAAACTTTTAAAATAAATTATTGATATTTCAGGTACAGGGTCATAAAAAATGTATGTTAATTACTTGTAAGAGTCAAATAGTTAAATTTTGATACGAAGCCATTACTTGGTAGTTTGGTATATTTTAATAAAATATTAAACAATTTTCACTTAGTATTTGTTGTACAACATTGCTTCCGCCGTTTTTTTTTTTTTCAAAATTCAAGGCTTTGTTGTGTAGAACTGGTTACTGACATTTACGATTCAAAGTATACGTATTGTCCATCGTTGGTCACTACTTTCTCGCATCTTTCGGGCAGCATACGAATCCCGTGTCGAAAAAACTCGTAATCTTTTGAGACGATGCACGAATCGATCCAAGTTTTCACTTCTCCATAAGAACGGAAGTGCTGGTCAGCCAGGCCGTGAGACATTGATCGAAACAAGTGATAGTCATAGGGAGCAATGTCTGGAGAATACGGTGGGTGGGGTAGGACTTCACATTTTAACGTAATATAATCCACTTTATTTGAGTTAGTAGCGCCAACCGGTTTTATTTTGTAGCGAGCTTCCTCAGGGGTATACACAGTTTGTGTATAACTCTGAGGAAGTTCGTTACATAGTGAAACCGGTTGGCGTCACTTGATCAAATCAAGTCGTTTATACTAAGTAAAAAGGTGTTTAATTTTATTTTTAAAGTTAAATAGTTGTAACTAACTAACTAACTAACCATCACGCCGTCTCCCCGAAGGGGTAGGCAGAAAGAATGGACTGCCACACTTTTCTTTCCTGACATATTTCTCTCCCTTCCTCAACATTCATACATCGTGTCATGCACGCGCGTCGATTTCTCTGACTCCTCACATGGCCGACATTCAATATTTGATTTATTTGATCGTGCCACGTTTTCCTCGGTTTTCCTCTATTTCTGGTTCCATTTACATCATTAACATATATTTTTTTTTAGAATAGTTGTACAATCTTATAAACTTATTTCCAACTGATCATATCTATGGAATATGATTCACTTGTGTTGCGCTGACGTATCGCCAGCCGTGAACGGGTTTATTTCAGTAGAGTTGGTGTAAATTTATTAACACTCTCTTCTCTTCCCTCGCTCCGGGAACAATGCGAATACAACACAAATAGTTTTCCATTGACAAAGTTTATTAGTACGTATGTAAGACAAGTGGAATTACTAAAGGCGCATCAACAATGGGAGTAATATACCCGCTAGACAAACAACCCACGGAGTTACATGTTTTCTTGTCTCGGGTAACGTAATGCGCGGAGTTTCTTGTATTGTTTGATCTGAAACTCGAGCAATAACTCGCCTTGCAATATGCGCTGGGACGAAGTGCCGTCAATCGCGGAATGGAGTGGACGGTTTTTTAAAATATACGATTTTAAAGTGCACCCAAATACGGAAAATGTCGTACGAATCTTTGTCAGAATATAAAAAAGTATGAAACTATAATTATTTGGATCTTGTGTGACGACATTTCGTGAAAAATGCGTGTATTTAGGGTTACTAACTTACTCATACAGCTGATGTTATTCAGTGCTAACCAAACACCAGACCAAAGAGAGTGTGACAATTACACTGCCCTCCCCGGGAATCGAACCCGGAACCTCCCCTCCGCAGGCCTCCCCATTCTTTTTTTTGTGTACAACAGTTCGTTTGAACCCAATTACTGTATACAATTAGTTTTTTTTGCTATTATATTGATTCTCATGACTTGATAGGTAGGTAATGTATCGCAATTTTTTTGTCACGTGAATTCTACACCAGACCAATGTTGCTAAAAAACTTCAGAGTCAAATGTCTTTTTCTTCTTCTGCTTTTAGATCATTGATCTGTTCCTGTAGTCAGGCTGGCTTCTCTTGTCCCAGCTACCCCTCCATCTCTTTGACGGTCTTCCGGGGAGACGGTAACCAACAAGAATCTGATGCGCCACAACGTGTGGGATTCTGGAGAGATCCTTCATTTTAAAAGTACGTTTAGAAGACAAATACTCTTCATAAGGATTAATTGTATCTCAATAGAGCCGAATGTGTAAATTGTTTTCTGGGAACAGAATATGGTGGCGGAGGCGCTTACAGGACTAATGACCTGTCATTGGTTGGGTTGAGCGATCGGTTTATGTTTAACAACATTCCCCATTCCGCCCTTCTTACGACCATTACGTCTGACAAATTTTTTGGAAGTTGTATATACGAGTATGCTAGAATGCTGCGCCTATTTTTCAAATTTTTTATTACTTACAAATACAAATATTCTTTACTTTGGAGAGTATCTCGTATTCCTATTGTCGAACCATCTCTCATGCGTTCCTGGTATTATATATTTTTTATGTTTTACTTGCTCTCAATAGAAGCCTTAAACTATAATTGTTGTTTGTAATGTCTTTTGAGAAATATAACTGATTTGATTTGATTCCTTTGCACGTGCGCATTCCAGTATCTTCTGAGTTAAATGTATTAAAAAAATGTAAAATTAATTTATACGTATACCACTTAAATGGCTTTAAGAAACTTGAAAAAAAAACCATTTTTAATCAACAATAAGAATTTTTAAATGATTGTGTGTGTATAAATTTATAATAAGAATAAAATATTGTCGGTATCATTTGACTGTATTAATTATTGAAGATATAGAAATGCAGCGTCTTGACGTGTAATGAAATAATGGCCCCTCGCCTTTCTCCAAAATGGCGTCGGAATTGAAAAAGTGTCCTGGGAAACTCATCTCGGCGGGAGATTTATTGCACGTCACGTAGTTGTTGACACGCGAAGCCAATTTGGAGAATACGTGAGCTGCACGTATTTGTTTAATCAGAATCCTGGCTTTTTATTCGTCCTGAGTCACTCCGAGGAGCGGGAGTGCGATGTGAGGCGCGCCGCCTGGAATAGTCCCGCCGCACGGAGGAGTCGTATTAGGCGGACATGTAACTGCTAATTGGTTTACTAGCTAGATTGAGAAGTCAGCAGGTTACTTGGTTTCCTTGAGAAAGCATATTTTTGAAAATAAATAAATTTCTTCTTCTACCAGAGAACGCGGCAGCAAGACTGTGATACATTCTTTTAAAAATATTTTTAAATTGTACATATACGAGTACATATTTAGTTAAAATCCATTAATGCTTGTTTCCTCGACCGGTTTCGGCAGGTCGCTTCCGAAACCGATCGATGACTCAAACATTAGTGGATTTTTAATTAAATATACATTTTACAAAGATTTTTACAATATTTTTTTTTTCATAATTTACAATGAACTTTATTTTTTTATTGATACATTCTTCTTGTATTTATAATAGTATTTTTTATAGAGAGGATGGACCGCCATACCGCTTTGTCCTGACAAGCTTGCGAGATTCTTCTACATTGCACGTAACATGCACGTGCGTCGATTTTTCCGATATTGAATGTGACCGTCTTTTAGTATTTGATTAATTTGGTCATGCCATGTTTTCACTGGTCTTCCACGGCTTTTCTTTCCACTCACACTGCTTGTATAAAACATTTTAACAATCCTTCTCTCACCTATTCGTTCCATATTTGTTCGAAACCATTTCAAATCCTTTTATAATTTTACTTATGATACAATCATCTGCCTTTCATTTATATTATTTTGTCTTTTGGTATTCTATCATATATCGTTTTCCAGTACATTTTTTCTGAGTGACCCATTTCTTTTGATTAATCAGGGGACATTTCGAGAACTCGGCCGTGCTGGAGGATGTTGGTCTTTTTGGTTCTGATAGATATCTCCGACAGCGACAGCATTGATAGTTTTACCTATCAGCTGCCAGAACCAACTTGCCTCTGGTGCTGGGAAGAGCCATTAGTCTGATGAACGCGGTCTCCACGGAGATCGACGTCTTTCATATTAGTGAAAGTACGTTCTGAAGACAAATACCCTTGACTTAAGAGAGTATATTTTCTTCTATATTCGCTATACTTTGTGTTGTGATGATGCTTTATTTCTCTTTTTCCTTTTTATATACTTTGTATATACAACACTTATATTAAAAATAAAATAAAATTACATAGACATGTTTCGGACAACCAGTCCTTCTTCAGTGATACATTTATAATTCAGTGATACACATTAAACTTTATAATATGTATAACTGAAAAAGGACTGGTTGTCCAAAACATCTCTACGTAATTTTATTTTATTTTTAATATAAGTGTTGTGTTTACAAAGTATACAAAAAAGAAAAAGATAAATAGAGTATCTTTTCTTCCTAATGTCGAACCATCTCTCATGCGTTCCTGGTATTATGTAGATTTTATTATATTTTACCTGTACTCAATAGATGCCTTCAACATTAATATTGTTTGTAATGTCTGTTGAAAAGATACATTTATTTGATATCTACGGTATTTATCCTACTAGGAAGGACTGATACATTCTATAAATCTCCTGCATATTTTAACCGTATCATTCCAATCAGTAGGAGTAATTCTTTTTGGATTCTGACTTTTTTGATTTGACAATACCTACCTTGTTTTTTTTCTGTCTTTCTCATATACACGTATTATACATATATACATACTTTGTACATCCGTTCATTTAATTCGATACTGATATTCTTCTTCTGCTTTCTTCAGGACTGTATCCTGTTACTTCGTGGTGCCTGATCCTGGGAAGTAGATGTCCAGCTGTCTCGCCATCTTTTGGGAGGTCTTCCTGGAGGTCGGCTGCCCGTTGGTATTATAATTTACAGATCTCTTCTCAAATATTCTCATAACTCTTTTGTGTTTCTTCATGTTATGATTTTATTAGAGAAAGTATTTTTATTATCTTGAACCATCATATAAAACTCCATATACATTTATAGAAATTTGTGTGTGCCCTCCCATTTTATAACAGTACAATTTTTTTAAAATATTAATACTTCTAAAAATAAAAGTTAATGATTTTTGAAGCAAAAACTTTTCTTATTGGAGATTGTTACATTCGTTACAGAAAAAGCTGTCATTTAAAATATTTGGAAATAATTATAATAAATGAAGTATTTTAAAAATATTGAATATTCGGTTTGGCCGTCGACGTGGAAGTATGGCCGGGATATCCCCATGATTTTCTGCGCTTGGGATTATCGTAATGAACCCATTTCTCCTCCCCAGTCACAATGCGATGAAGAAATCCCTTCCGTCTTTGCCTAGCAAGCAGCTGTTCACAAACACACAAACGCCGTTCAACATCTCTCGGCTTCAACTCGTACGGCACCCAATTTCCTTGTTTCTGAATCATTCCCATGACTTTCAGGCGTTTTGAAATGGCTGGTTGCGTCACTCCCAATGATCCTGCCAATTCTTGTTGCGTTTGACACGAGTCTTGATCGAGTAATGCCTCCAATTCTGCATCTTCGAAAACCTTCTCTCTTCCACCGCCATGCTGGTCTTCGACGTTAAAATCACCGTTCTTGAAGCGTTGAAACCACTCTCGGCACGTTCTTTCACTAATAGCGGCCTCACCATAGGTATTTGAGAGCATTCGATGAGCCTCAGCCGCAGATTTCTTCATATTAAAGCATAAAATTAAAACCTCCCGCAAATGACGAGAATTTGGCTCGTAAGCTGACATGTTTAATCGGGAATAACTTTATGATGCAGACACAAATCGACTAATATTTCGATGGCGTTATGTTTACAAATACTTAAGCTTATCGTATGACATCTATGATCTATTTATTCCAACTACCACTTACCGCTACTGCCATCTATTGCAAAACGGCGGAAGCAAAGTTATACACCTAATAATATATAGTTTAAAAACTAACTAACTATCACGCCTTCTCTCCGAAGGTGTAGGCAGAAAGAATAGACCACCACAGTTCTTTCCTGACATACTTCTCTCGCTTTCTCAAAATTCATGTCACGTCGTCCTCGGTCTTACACATATACTATTATAAATAAAAACTGTACATTAACACAATTGTTGAATCAAAATAATAGATTTTTAAATATAGAACTTTAAAATATATTTTTGCTTTAATTGATGCTACATTTCAATTTTATATTTTAAAATAATGACAAAAAAAAACTATTTTTTTTAATAACTAACTGCTTCCACATTTGTCTTTATTTCGACAGCGAGCCTGGTGAAACCGGTCGCTGTCGAAATAAAGAAAAATGTGGAAGTTTACAACTTTTATTAAAATAACGAAAAAATGAGTGAAATATGGAATGTATGGAAGTGAAGCTTGGAGCTAGCAAAAGAAGGATGAAAGCAGGATAAACGCCGTAGAAATGAGATCACTAAGAAGAATGTGTGGGAAAACGTTGTATGATAGAATACCGAACGATGAAATAAGAGAGAAATGTAAGGCAGATGACGGCATCATGGATAAAATTAAAAAGGATCCCTGAGATGGTTTGGACATATGGAACGAATGGATGAGAGAAAAATGGTAAAAAAGTTGTACACAAGCAGCGTGAGTGGTAAAAGAAGCCGAGGACGACCGAGGAAAACTTTTGCAAATTACTAAAAGGCGGCCACATTCTAAGTCGGAATAATCGACGTGCGTGCAAGGTACGATGTATGAATGAGGAAGCGAAGCCCGAGAGGTATGCCAGGACAGAGCTTTGTGGCGATACTTCCTCTCTGCCTACCCCTCCGGGGAAATGGCGTAATGGTCAGTTAGTTAGTTAGTTTTAGGAGTTAAATATCTTAAACACTCTCAAAAACGCGTTGACAAAACCTGCAATGCATGCCAACATAAGTTAACGTCAAAATGACGACTGTGCTGTCAAAAAAACCCAAGATATTGTTGCCTAAGTTGAAAATACGGAAAAAAGTTTTGTTTCAATTAATCTTTTCGGTATTGTAGTTATAAAAAAACGTCGTTTTATTTAATTATTATTTAAAATGAACTTTCATCAAGAGATTTCAGTTAAATCATTTGATTATCTAAATTTTTAAATTTATATTTATTCAATTCATAAAATATATGAAACCCTTTTATCATAAGTTATACGCGTTCAGATCCTTTTAGCCTTTTCCAATTGAAGTTGTTCCTTCAAACGTCACAAAAGGGCTCAGAAATTCAGGCTTTAGTTTGTCATCCTTCCGTTTGATAGTAAGACAGTATGAAAATTACATTTCACTTGCAACATAAAGCCGCGAAAGGGTGCCAGAATATTAAATATCTGTTACTGTATCACCCTAATGTCTTCTTTTTCTTCTAAGTTTAGGTCGTATGACCTGTTTGTGGTCATACGACCTAACAGGGATGATGATGTCCAGCTATCTCTCCATCTTTTGGCGGCCTTCCTAGTAATCTCTTGCTGCTTGGTTCAACAATTTTTGCTTGTATTCCCCATGCAATCCACGTGGTCTCTCCAAAATCACATTCTGCTTCTTCCCCATCTTACTATGTCTTCAACACCACAGACAGACCATATCGTTTCATTTCTGATCCGATCTCTGAGGGTTTTGCCTGCGATGGAGCGTAGGGTTCGCATTTCTACTACTTGAAGATTCTTAGTTCTATTGGTATCGGATCTGACCTCTTGTATTACATACGTCATGATAGGGTGGATGCATGCCTTGTATATCTTATGTATAGAAGTGAAACATGGAACTAGCAAAATAATGATCAGAATGTCAAATGAAAATAAAAGAAGTGGATACGGTGCGAATAAAAGTGAATGAAAGAAGAAAGAATGATAAAAAAGCACATGTAAACGATGTAACCGGAACTAGAAATAGAGGAAGACCAAGGAAAACGTTCTGTCTTCATTCATTCATTCCATATGTACAAACCTTCTTAATGATCCTTTAATTATTTTGTTCATAACACTTTCATTATCACTAAAATCACTTTTCATGTTTGCATTTGACACTCAGTGTGCTTCCATTTGTGTTTATCGTCGACCGGCTTCGGCGGCTAGCTGCTATCTTCTGGTCTACGATAAATATAAGTGGAAGCACACTAAATATATAATAACATAGAAATTTTGTATGATTTTTTTTTTGTTTTCATTATTTAAAATGAACTTCTACCAAGATATTTCAATTAAAAATATTAATCATTTCTATTGCATTTATTCTACTTGGATCCTTATTTTGCCAGTTCCACGCTTCGATTTCAAACACGAGAGTAGGGCAATTATATTGCACGCTTAATAGTAAACTGACCGATTATGATTTAGGTCATAATTGAGTAAACATTAGACAGAGGCTTGTGTTAACGCTATCCATCTATTTTTCACAATGTTAACGCTATCCATTCGTACGTGTTTTTCTACTGTTTTTGTTAATACACCGACTCATGTCAGATTGAGCAAAACTTGCTTTTTTGAGTTAAGCCAGGGTTCTATTAAGCGTGCGATATGTTAGATGTATTTATTTCTTTATACAACAGTATCTTATATTTGGAATGTTTATAGTGATTCAGATTGCATACATTTATAACGAATATCAATTAACCATACCCAATTAAGGCTTGAAGTATATAGACAGATAATGTACAAGGTGATGTTCAGTATTTGGCGCGTTAGGTACGGAATTAAATGCCTATTAAACATAACACGCTGCAGCAGAGCAAAGCTAATGTAAATTGGATCACTCACGCATGTGGTAATGGTAGCGTTACAGCAAGTACTTTGTTACAAATAATGTTTACACACTGGCAGCACTTAGGAGATCGATTTCAATGGGGTTCCAACTTATGTACTATTAAATTATCATAAACAACTTAATTTCAATTTCAATTTATTCAAAAAATTATAAACATTACAGAATAACACATCCAAATCGTTTATAATCACAAAAATAAAATTAACAACAACATTTTGAATGTATACAAATTCTTGTAGAAAAATACTGGATTTCACCCATTGCGGATAAATTATTTTTATTTTACAAGGATTAATTGTATCTCAATAGAGACGAAGATGCAAATTGTTTTCTGGGAACAGAAGGTGGTGGTCGAGGCGCTTACAGGACTTATGACCTGTCATTGGTGTTTTTTTTTTATAATTTATAATTTATTTTTTATAATTTATATTTTTTATAATTTTTTTATAATTTAAAAATAATTTATCCGCAATGGGTGAAATCCAGTATTTGTCTACAAGAATTTGTATACATTCAAAATGTTGTTGTATAAATATAACTGGTACATGCAGGCAAAAAATTGGAGAGACATCTCCAGGCGAAATCTAGTACTGTATGATTTGCATAGACTTTCACAGTACATTAATAAAGGTTTTCTGCTTAATGCTTTCTAATCTTAATATAGATGACGCTAGTGTAGAGTGAACATAAAAATGTGAAAATAGGTGTAGAAACCTACCATATATACAAGTTCCAAAAAGTTTGTCAGACGTGGTGGTCATAACGGCGGAATGGGGAATGTTGTTAAACGTGAAGCGATCGCTCAACCCAACCAATGACAGGTCATAAGTCCTGTAAGCGCCTCGACCACCACCTTCTGTTCCCAGAAAACAATTTGCATCTTCGTCTCTATTGAGATACAATTAATCCTTGTAAAATAAAATTAACAATTAAAAAAAAACATATTTACAAATAATATAACAAGAAAACAAATGAGAGTAAGTCAGAAAAAAGAAAAACAGAAGATAATTAAAAAAAAAATATTCGAGAACAGTTTGGTAAAGATTAACATTTTTGTACAATAAGTAGAGAAGCAAATAGTAATTTAATACATAAGAGATAGATGCTTTCTGAGGGTAGCCTCACTATCGTGAAAAATCCACATCCGAAGAGATGCGGTTTAATAGTATTATTGCCCTGCCCACGGGCATTACCTTAGGTAGATTGGTTCTACACAGTGGCAGGTGAAATAATCTATGTTGCCTTTGTCGCAGATAATTGTCGGGGACAAACAAAGTCAAGTCATTCAAAATATCAGAGTTATGTATTCGACCACGAATTAGTTGAAAAAAGTGAACACCCAGGTGGATGGTTCGTCTAATTTCCAATGATTGGTAGTCCAGCATACGCAGCAAGAAATCAGTTGGGTACAGCCAAGGATAGTAACCGTTCTCTTTAAGGTACAGAAATCGTAAGATTTTTTTCTATACATTAGGTATGTATGAATTACACGTATTTAATATAATCACGGTTATCCTTATAGCTCGGTTTTTCTGCAATCTGAAGGCGGCGCAACATCTTCAAGTCGGACATTGACGACCTTCGTGGCCGAGTGGTAAGCGTATTGACTGCCACCCCGAAGGTTCCGGGTTCGATTCCCGGTGAGGGCAGTGTGAATTTCACACTGTCTTTGGTCTAGTGTAGAATTCACGTGACAATTAAATGGAGATAGATTAGCTACCTATCACATGCCACCAGAATCACTATGATAGCTATAATACCCTTTACACAGATTTGGCTCATGCTGTCATGATGTAAAGAGCGATTCAACAAAATTATTAACAACAAATGGTATGTAACAACAACATACCATTTCACAGTTTCGCTGCAGAGATAGGCAGAGAGAATGGATCGAAACACACATCTCTCTAGCTTTCTCCATATTCATGCAACGAGTCATACACGCAAGTGGATTCTTCCGACTTCTCACACGACGAACCTTTAAAATTAGATTAATTTGGCCATGTCAAGTTTTTCTTCGGTCTACCTCGACTCCGTACTCAATTTACATCGTTAACGTATACTTTCTTAACCATTCTAATTAATTAATGTCATTATAATTTTGTTAATGTCATTATAACAAAATTATAATGACATTAATAATAATAATAATAAACTTTGAAAATTGCTCAAAAATAAAAATAAAATTGGAAAACTTATATAGTCCTGTTTCTACGAAAAATGGCTAAAATTGGCTTTTTGAAGCTAAGGGTTCACACACAATAAATCATAATCACTTCAACAAGGAGTATGTTTTTTCTTCAGATATATTTTGTCTATGGTCGGATGCATTATGAGATTTTATGCACAATCGCAATGAATATACTGCATTATTTTACTGCGCATGCCCACGTCTTCATATACTAGTGCTAGATTTTACCGCCAGGATTCTTATTTGCGCGTTTTTTTAAATATTAAAAAATCACTTTTTTCGTTAACGGGACATTTTGGCGTCTCGAAGCTTGTTTCGGGGACACTGCCTGAAAACGGGACTTCTGGTCACATTAGATATGCCATAAAATTTTAAAACAAAAGTGCTGGATACCTGTGAAATAATTAATACAATTACTATATTTTATGTGAACGACATGTTTCGCCTGTCTAAGGCATTATCTGAACAACAACAACATACCATTTCACCGTTTCGCCGCAGAGGTAGGCAGAGAGAATGGATCGAAACACACATCTCTCTAGCTTTCTCCATATTCATACAACGAGTCATACACGCACGTTGATTCTTCTGACTTCTCACATGACGAACATTTAAAATTAGATTAATTTGACCATGCCAAGTTTTTCTTCGGTCTACTTCGACTCCGTACTCCATTTACATTGTTAATGTATACTTTCTTAACCATTTTTTATTCATGTATGCGCTCCATATGTCCGAACCAACGCAGCGATCCTCTCATTCACACAAAATATAATAAAATTTCTATAAAACAGACGTTTGGATTCATACTAACTACTTTTAAAGATCCTATTAATTCCAAACCTCCCACAAAAGATAAAAGGTGACTTGAAGTTGAACAAAACAAATCACGTTTAATTAGAAATATATCAAAGAAGCGTTGTAAGTAAGAAAATACTTAATATTAAACGAGCACTTGCCAACTTGGGAGTAAGCAAATAAGTTAGTTACTCCGAGTCCTGGCGGATCATCTTGCAAATGGATACGATTGATGTTAATCGTTAAATAAACAAATTAGGTTATTCCGAGTGCTCATCTTCTTTGCGGTATTCCAATTACACGAATCAAGCGCCATTCTGAATGGAGGCATGAATATTTAAGGGGTTCGTCATCTGGGCTCGATTAATTTACCGGAGACGAGTACGTGCTGCTTATAATTATTAACGAATAGTATTATGAATTAAGCATTCTTGCTTGTTTAATTATCTCCCCTATACTCAGAATACTAATGTAAGGGTAATATACAATATTAACCCTTCATTTCATGATATTTTTCATTTTAACTAAAACAATATTTTTAATTTTTGCTGGTAAAGTGCCTAATTACGGCTAATTTAAAAAACGGTGGATACGTGTAACATAAATTAAATAAACACAAAAGTCCGGATCGTCCATGTCAACATGTGCAACATCGAAAAAAACATTATGTGTTATTACATTATGTGCTAAATTAAATAAAAAGGTGGATTAGTGGAACATAAATTAAATAGTCAATATGTGCACCATCTAAAAAGAACATTTTATGTTAAATTATTTTTATTTTGTTATTTTATTTTATATCATTGTATTTTATATTATTTGTTTTAGATTTATTTTGTGGGTGTGCGCGGGAGATGCCTATTGGTGGCGATGAGGTTCGCAACCCATCACACCGCGTCTTCCGCGGGGTGAAAAGAGAAGGATGGAGTGCCGCATCAGTAAAAGTGTGACAGTCCATTCTTTCTGCCTACCATTTCGGGGTGGGCGTGATGGTTAGTTAGTTAGTTAGTATATTTTTAATACTGTTAATGAATAAACTTTGTTTTTGTATCCCAATTGTATTTTATTTTATGCGATAGCTGTTTCATCATCAGGTGTTACAATAATATATCAAATTTTTGATATATTATTGTAACACCTGATGATGTCAACATAGGTTGATGAAACAGCTGTCGTGTAAAATAAAATACAATTGTGATACAAAAACAAAGTTTATACATTAACAGTTTTAAAATGTTAAGGTATCATAGTGTTTCGGCCAAAACAATGGGCTATTTAATATTTTTAATGTTTATTTTTTATATTCTTTGTACCTATACAGCATACACCTTATTAAAAAAATAAAAATTAAAAAGCAAACATGTTTCGGACACACAAGCCCTTTATCCGTGATATACGAGTATGAAAAATATTATTATATATAAATATTATATTTTTTTATAATTTTTTATATATATTTAAAAATATATATTACAATATTTATATAAAATTTACCATTTAGCACTGATGAAGGAATTGTGTGTCCGAAACATGTTTGATTTTTAATAATTTTTTTAATGAAGTGTGTTGTATACAAAGGATATAAAAAAAGTAACAACATTTTGAATGTATACAAATACTGGATTTTACACATTCGGGTAAATTTTTTTTTATAAGGATTAATTGTATCTCAATAGAGACGAAGATGTAAATTGTTTTCTGGGAACAGAGTATGGTGTTCGAGGCGTTTATAGGACTTATGACTTGTCATTGGTTGAGTTAAGCGATCGCTTTATGTTAACAACATTCCCCATTCCGCCCGTCTTACGACCACCACGTCTGACAAATTTTTGGAAGATGTATATATGCTACAATGTTGCGGAACACTTCACATTATTTAGTTCAATCTACACTAGCGCCATCCATTAAGATTGAATTAAACACCCGCAACACAAAGTTATAGCGAACATCTATATACTCGTATATTCGCCATAACTTTGTATTTTTATTGTATTTATCTATTGCAAAATAAATTAGTGAAACTTCTTCTTAAAAAAATAATATTAATGAAAACGTCTATCAAATGTCATAATCAAATCTCATTTGCAAAGCATTTGCATACTTTGCATATTTGCTTTTGCATACAATGGCGAATCATATCATTCCCATAAAATATAATCAAACTAACTAACTAACTAACTAACCATCACCCTTTTTCTTTCTTCGGAGGGGTAGGCAGAGAGAATGGACTGCCATACTGCTCTGTCCTGACATAACTCTCTAGATTCATCTACATTCTTATATATTGTTGCATGCACGCTTGTCGATTTTTCCGACTTCGAATGTGATAGCCTTTTAGTATTTGATTAATCTGGTCTTGGTCTTCCACAGTTTCTCTTTCCACTCACGCTGCTAGTATATAAAAATAATATAATAAAACTTCTAGAAAACAGATGTTATCATTCATATTAAAAGAACTATATATTTTGTTTATTTATTTACCCATAATCCGACTCTCTGGCGTCCACGTGTGATCTTTATGATCCCGCAAACCCCGGGTGTGGCATATTGGACGTACTCGTAGCTAACAGAGAGAGGGCGAATGGCGATTTTCGGCACCACAAAACCGGTCACCCCCAGCTAAGGGAAGGAACACCCCTACAGAAATATCCTGGTCCTCCTAGTAAGGGGGTTGGGGGTTAGGCCAACAACCTAATCTCGACAAACAACCAATGGAACGTTACGAACACTTCAAGAAATTCGTTTCTTGGAGGAGGCTGAAACCCACAAAGGGTTGTAGCGCCGGAGAAAAAAAAATACCCATATAAATAAAAATATTTTTACAGCAAATTTACTAGGAAGCAAAATTGCGTGATATATAATATTAATTTTATTGTTACATACTTTAAATGATTGACCATGATTATAATAATCATCTGGTAATGTATTTTTTTAAATATGTTGTGGCACAATGATGTTCTTGTGCCGACCCTTATGTATGGAAGTAAAGCATGGAACTGGCAAAAAAGAATGAAAGTAGAATACATGCAGTAGAAATGAGATCTCTAAGACGAATGTGTGTCAAATCAGTATATGATTAAGTGACAAATGCAAGTATAAGAAGTGAATGTGGAGCGTATGAAAGTGTTATGAATAAAATAAGGAAAGGCTCATTAGGATGGTTTGGACACATGGAAAGAATGAGTGAAGACAGAATGGTAAAGAAGGTATATGTAAACGGCGTGAACCAAAGCCAAGGCCAAGGAAAACGTGGCATGATCAAATCAACCAAATATTGAATGTCGGTCACGTGAGGAGTCGGAGAAATCGACGTGTGTGCATTACAAGATGTATGAATGTAGAGGAATCGAGATAAGTATGTCAGGACAGAATAGTGTGGTGTTCCATTCTTTCTGCCTACCCCTCCGGGGAGACGGCGTGATGGTTAGTTAGTTATTATTAAATAATTAAAATGAACAAAAACGTCCGATTTCTATAAGTTTTAATAAAGTTTATGAGAATTACGTCCTTTGTCTTTTTAAGGTATTATTTAATGATATTAAATAATTTATAAGAAGGCAAAAAGTATTCTATAAAACAGATGTTTTCATTCGTGAGTTTTACATCATTGTTTAAGAAACAATAAGATATATATCAGTTATTTAACCCGTTTGTTATTCATCGATCATTTGAGAATCTCTGAATGAAATAAAACAATATTTCAATTATAATAACGTACAGAGGATAGAAATGTTGTACAATGTTTGATACGTTCATTAGAAAGCAGACAGAGACCAGACGAGGAAAGAGGTCTATGAATATGCCCCGACCCGTCCTCACTTGAACTCGTCCAGGCTAAGTCTAAATAATGAGCTATTTCGGATGCAAAGTCTACTTCAGAAAACCCTTAAAATTTGTATGCTACTGAGCTTCTAAACAAGACGCATAGAAATACAACAATGGAAGAGAAATCACGATTAGATATGAGTAAATAGGTTTTAATAATGATCTGAAAAATCGAAAATTACAATTTATTTTATTTTTACATGTTAAAGGTACATTCATTTGATAAAAAAAAAGAGTTTATGGACTGTAGTTGTCACACTAGGCATGGCCTGTATCGTGACAACTACATAAAATAGCATGTTAGTAGCATTGTTAGTAAATTGGAGGGTAGTTTTAAATAATCAAATTTTTTCGTATTTTTTAGTACTGATGCAAGTGAATATTTATAAGATGTTTAATAATTTTTTAAGAAAAATAACTCATGTAACTAACTAACCATCATGCCGTCTCTCTGAAGGGGTAGGCAGAAATATTTGTATAAAACTGTCACAATTTTCTTTCCTGACATATTTCTCTTCATTCCTTAACATACATACATCATGTCATGCACGCACGTGGATTTCACCGACTCCCCACGTAGCCGTCGTTCAATATTTGATTTATTTGATCGTGCCATTTTTTCCTTGGTTTTCCTCTATTTATAGTTTTATTTACATCGTTGACAAATCCTTTTTTTACCATTCAATCTTCATTAATTTTTTCCATGTGAATTTTTTTAGAAGGTATCATATATTGCCAAAATAAGGCTGCTAATCGCATATTATTCAATTGGAAAGCTTTAAGGAAATATATATAATACAAATATGTATAATGGTGTTTATATCAATGTTTACGATATAAAAACAAGAAATGTGGCTCACATAATATTTTATAGGATTATTCAGTACCTATTTAAATGAACAAAAATAAAACACTTGTTTTTCCCCACTTGTATTATTTTTATACGACTAGTTTCGGAAGCTACAGATGCTTCCATCTACAGGTTTCAATATAAATAGAGTTTATATTGAAACCTGTAGATGGAAGCATCTGTAGCTTCCGAAACTAGTCGTGTAAAATATAATACTCAAGTGGTGAAAAACAAGCGTTTTATTTACAATTTAATCATGTCCTACTACAAAGTAAATGCCGAAACAATAAATAACAGAACAAAAATACATTTCAAAATATTAAAATGATTGCAAAATGATCAATTATACAACTTAGTATGAGCAATGAATACGAATAAATATGATAGTTTAATAGATTTAAAAAAGTATATTTTATGGAAGTTCAAATCAAATTAGTTTATTTTTCCAAATAATATTACAAACAAAATTAATGTTTAAGATATCTATTATGGGAGTGACTTGTTTTGCCATGATAATGCATTATCAAAGCCATGGCGAAACATGTCATTCTCATAAGTAAATTAGAAATTCTTGAAAACAGACGTTTTCATTCGTTATAATGACTTGTAGAAACTTATTGGTAACACTTGATGATGCCGACGTAAGTTGGTGAAAAAAATGTAGTAATATAATGGAATACTATTATATTATAATATAATATAATAGTATTCCAAATAAAACAATGTATAATATGTTGAAGTATCATAGTGTTTCGCCTAAAATAATGGATTACAAAATTTACCTTTGAAGAAACATGACTTTGAAACAAAATTTACCTTTGAAGAAACATGACTACACTGACTATAAACACCTTGATCATCCATGTTCAGTTTCCAGTTTGCGTCTTCGTCTCTATTGAGATACAATAAAAATTTGAATTAACCACCCTTTGGTGTAAATCCAGGATTTGTATACAGGTATAAGTATACATTCACAAATATTTGTTCTTCAAATATTCTGGTCAAATTCTTTGGCATATAGAATGGAATAATACTCCTAGCGGCTTCTAACAATATGTTAGGCGACAGGTTAAGGCGACAGGACGTTAATAAGGTAGTTTGCTAAATGCCGAAAATCATTCTCCATAGATGGCGTTAGTGGGTCGGTTGTATAGGTTAATTCTTGAAAAAATTCACAAGTGCAACCAAATCTACATAGATGGCTGACTAAAACTGACACGTGAAGATAAATATGGATTTTGAAGTATATATGCATCTTCCAAAGGTTTGTCATGCATGATCACAATAACAAAGGTGGAATGGGGAATGTTGTAATTGCATAAAGCGTGCGCTTAACCCAACCAATGACAGGTCATGGGTCCTGTAAACACCTTGATCATCCATGTTCAGTTTCCAGTTTGCGTCTTCGTCTCTATTGAGATACAATTAAAAATTACACTGAGTATTATAATACTTTATTTCACATAACACAGACATGTTTCGGTTACAACATAACCTTTATCAATGTATACAATTGTGTGCATTGATAAAGGTTATTCTTCTTCTTCTTTCGGTGCCGTGTCAGGTACCCCCAACGTTGGCGATTACTACAGCATAGGCATTTCTATCCTGCGCCACTTGGAACAGGTTCTGAACTCTTGTTATTCCTGTCCATTCCTTGATGTTCTGCAGCCAGGACAGCTGCCTTCTACTAACTCCCCGACGCGACGTCCCTCCACTTTACCCATAATATCAGTCGAAGGAGGTGGTATTTTTCTCCCCTTAGCACATGACCCAAATATGAGACCTTTCTAATTTTTACACTCGACAACAGCTCTCTATTGGCTCTGGCTCTCTGTAGTACGTCTGCATTACTGACCCTATCTTCTTTGTCGGAGTTTCAAGTTAAGATTATCGTTGCAAAATAATGTTCTCATTTTATTAAATGCAGCTCGTGCAACTTCAATTCTGCATTTTATTTCAATGTCCGGGCAAGCGCTTTAGTGATAATGCTGCCAAGGTATTTAAATTGGTCGACCATTTCAACATTCGCACCATTCAGTTGCAGAGTGGATGAAGAATAGTTAAGTCACCCAAATGTCATCCATTTGGTCTTCTTAACGTTGATTTTCAAGCCCAGATCCTCTTCTGCTATATCAATTTCATTTAGGAGTTCTTGAGGATTGGGTATACTATCAGCTAAAATAACTGTGTCATTAGCATACCTGATGTTTATTTATTTATTTATTAAGGGTAACATACAGCGACATCAATAACATATATACTCGTATAATAAAACATTTAGAATAATTAACATATGGCCAATTACATACAAAATAATAGTTAACAATAACCCCATTAACCTTCACTTGTTATAATATCACGATAAAGGTTATATTATAACCGTATGTATGTGTTAAGTGTAATAAAGTGTTCACAATTCAAATATGAATCCATAACACAAAGTGAAGGCGAATATAGAAGAAATACAAAGATTACATTTTATAAATTGAATTATTTCTTATCATTTGATTTATATAAATGAGTACGGCATTGTAACTAAGCTAGTGCCTCTATTGTGAATCCCACGAACTACGTAACTATGTAATAATTAGAGACCGATCTGATTTATACATCTAATAGTGGCTCACAATAAATAATCAAGGATGATATTAAATCAGGCTGAGTTATCTCCCTTGAAATTGCCCGGTATTATTCCGTTTCATTAAATCGGGTACTAGTTTCACCTGATCATAACTCAGAATCCTTACTCGTGTTAGGGGAGCTAGTTCAGATATTCCACTTAATATTGCTTCTGGAACTTAAGTGTTGATTCCTGAAACGACATTAGCATTGATTTGATAGTTAATGGCTTCTAACCGACTGTTATTTTAAGGAAATTTGAAACATTTATCAGCAATTTAAAACCTTTCTTTTATAACTAACTAAGCATCACGTCGTCTCTCCGAAGGGGTAGGCAGAAAGAATGGACTGCTACACTTTTCTTTCCTGGAGTTTTGTGTCCCAGGAGACCTCGACGCCATAAAAACAGATCCACAGATCTTTTAAAAGAGGAGGAAGTAGAGGAAGAACTAACCATCACGCCATCTACCCGAAGTAGCAAGCAGAAAGAACAAACCGTCACATTGTTCTATCCTGACATACTGATATTTATTTAATATTGTTAAATGCTTCCTTAGTCTCGTCCTTTGTCCTACACGTCACCATGTCACAAAACTGTACTCCCCAATTTTTCCCATCCCGCATTTGTCTCCTCTGTCTCTCCTATGCTTCCCGCTTTATATACCTGCATTTTATTATATTGCATAATGTTTTTGAAATGTTCATGTATTATTTATTTTGTTTATTTATTCAATAAATTACAGCAGAACATAGAAGAAAAATAGGGTAGATTAAATGTGGTCTGGCACCCCCTTGCTGTTGCCGTCTTTAACCCTTAACGTACCGTGTTCAAAACAAAACGCTCGCTCCCATGTGGTCAATTCAGTTTACCGCTAACTTTATCTATAAATATCAAGCATATGACTCGATGAATCAAAATTTAATTTATGTCATCTTGTAGGGAATTTCATTAGGAATAGATCGATATCTATAACATACATGGATTATTTGAAAAACATATCATTATCAATTTTTTTTCTGGAACCATGCGATTTCTGATATACGAGTAGAATGACGAGACAGTATAATTTTACGTATGATAAAGGCACCTAGGCAAAATGTATAGTACGTTCAAGACAACGAGTACGTATTAATATTTGTCCCTTTTGGTAAAGTGTTAATATTTTCACAGTTCTGATATTATTAAGTTGCGTGCTGCGTTTCCGTCCACAATCGGTATTATTACGTATGAGAAAAGGCCAAACGTATAATTTATAATACGTTCAAAACAGCGAGTAAGTATTTGTCACTTTTGATAAAGTTGTAAATATTAGCAAAACAAATTCTACCTTAACACGAATGAAGGTGAGGGCAGTCTTAAATATATATTTTTGGGATGAAGGAAGTAATTTTTTGCTTTTTTTTTATTAAGAAATATTGAGAACACTTCAATGGAGGATTACAATTTTTTTATAACATTAGGGTCCATAGGTTTTAAGAAAATCAACTTTAAATTGGCAGTGGAAACTCAATTGACCACATGGCAACGCGACGGTTAAGGGGTTACATCACCATGACGCTCGAAAAAATAGGCATAAAAATAAACTTTTTTTTGGCCCTTAAAAATATGAATTATTCTTTATTTCACGTATACATACCTATAATAGATTTATAAACAATTTACAAAATTGAAAAAAAAAATACAATAAAAATGGCGGAGATATGAGTCGCTCAGTGGGACCCTCTTTTTAAAATCCTTGCTGACGCCATCTCTTCGCAGGTCTTCCGGGTTGGCGAGTTCCCATTGGCACGTTGTTTGCGGCTGCTTGGGGGAGTCTATCGTCGCTCATTCGTTCCACGTGGTCGCGCCAGAAGCGTCTCCGCCAATGTCGGCCCCAAGCCCGGATGACAGTGGAGGAGGGTTTTCAGGTAAGGTTAGCAGCCTGCCTGACTTAAAAAGCTACCACGCTCATAGAAGCAGAGAGGATGGTTAGTTAGTTACTTTATTTTATTATGAGAGCGCTTTGCGTTTTTATTTATTGCAAGTCTATGAAGTTGTTTTCGCCACATCTAAGTGGGGCGTTATCATAACGCCGGGCGCGATGGCACCCGCGTGTAATACAGATGATTATTACGGGTGTACGGTAAACGTAGATGTGAGGCAGTGGATGGCGGATATGCCCCGGGGATGGGAGCAGAGGGGCGAGCTGCGGAGAAAGGATGAGAAGGGGTTGTTACGAGTACGTGCTATTTATTCACAGTTCCCGCAGGTCAAGTTTGCTTCTGAGTTCCACCGTAATACTGAGAAAATTCTAATAAAGCAAAGCTTACACCTTTTTGTTTGACTTAATCTCTATCTTATGTATTTAAGTGTACTGATAACTTACTAGAAAAATAAATTGTATTTTTTTTATTGTTGCTTGAACAATGATGTAAATTTCCATATTGAATTATTGATACGAATGAAAACGTCTGTTTTTTAGAAGTTTTACTATAGTTTTTTTTAGAGGTATAGAATACATATTCAAAATGAAAAAAAAAAACGCATTAAAATTATAATTTAGTAATTAAACGGTACTTTAGTAATTCATTTTCTTCTTTGTATCAATGCAAACTAGTCAATCTGGCCTTAAATAGGCGTCATCTCTCCTATTTCTCTTGCTTTTGTGGTGGAAAGCTTGGCCGACCTTATGTCGTTTCCAGAGGCACCGGGTAATACAGTTATGGTAGGACCACACCGTAAAGACACTATCCTTGCCCCCTCTTATTCATGATCATGAATCGATATGTTATATTGTACAAAATGAATATTATTTAAAAAGAAATATCTGTGGTATTTTGGTATAGAGGTTTATCTTTTTACTTCGTTTCCTCACCTCTCCGTTCTCCACAGCCCGCACCTTCGAGTAAAGGTCTCCCCCAATCATCTCCTTAAATTGCTTACACCATCTGAAGGAGATCTGCATTTACTTCTGCCTGGAATACTTGACTGTGACAATACTTTTTTTCATGTTACCCAGCTTCCAACGGGCAATGTGTCCACAGAGACTCAATACTGGACGTCTTCATATAACATATAGTCTTTCTGTTTTTTTCTAGCTCATTAAGGACCGAGTCATTCATCAGTGTTGCAGTCCATGGGATCCTCAGCATGTGACGCCAACACCACATTTAATAGGCGTCAAACATGGCAGAAAAGAGGTATGTCAGTTTTTTTTGTTGAAAAATGAGCGTGTAAAGTTTAGCCGTAAAATGTCAGTCATTGATGATAAATAAATACTGACGTGTCGGGTGGTCGGATGTACCGCTTTTATATGCTTCGCTTCCTTTGTACACGATGCTCTGATGGACAACCTCTAGTAACCTGTGTGAATGAATCCGGGCCCTGATTCATCACTTTTGTCCATGCGATGTATTTCATCATTGCGATATGTAGGTACAGCGTCAGGTGTTTTGTTTGTCGATACATGTATTTCATCATGAATTATCCTGGTACAGCAGTCGAAGTCCATTGCCTCCACTTATGTGGGTCGTGCATTTTGTACTTTGCCTGCGAGGTCAATAACCTACACTATCATCAGGTAAACACTAAACTAATTATGTGAGTGGATGAGAAAAACAATATAATGTAAACTTATTAAATTAATTCTGATATCAATATCAGTGTTTCAAATGAAATAATTAATTTAATAATGTTGTATCACTGTATTTTCGCCAAAATAATGGATATTCTAATACCAATACGTTCAAACGTTCTGACCTCATTCAATAATTTGTCTTAATATAAGCAATTATAATATTATCAGGGAAGGCCATGTTACATTAATTTTTACAAATAAATGTTTTGTTTAATCAACTGATTAAGGTTGATTGTAATACATGATGATGCCAACATTGAGGGTGAAAAAACTGTAGCGATACTTTAATGGAAATTTGTTAAACACATTTTGTTTGTTTAACACACAATTAAATAAACAAAGAATGTTATTAAACACAATTTATTAAATACAACAACAGTGTTTCAAATTAATCAGTTAATAATGTTGACATATTAAAGTGTTTCGGCTTAAACAATGAACTCTCTAATATCTAAACAATCAATACAAATAAAAACGTCTGTTTTCTAGAAGTTTTATTATAGTTTATTGGAACGACGTGTTTCGTAATTTATAAAACTCCAACGGCTTAGGTGGGCCGGACACATAAGACCGGAGGGAAGACCAAGCGTTGAAAAACCGCGGCTTCGTTGGCTGGACTGTGTTCTGAACGACCTACAATTGTTGGGAGTCAGACCAAAGGAGTGTAAGTTCAGAGCTTAGGATAGGGAGCTGGAGAAACCTTTTGGAGAGGACCGAGGTCCACTCAGGAGTGTAAAGCCAGAGAGAAGAAGAAGAAGAAGGAAATGACAACTTTCACCTTTCTAAGGCATTTTCAAATACAGTAAAACTTCTAGAAAATAAACGTTTTCATCCGTAATAGTTATTTGATATGGAGATTTGCACTATTGTTCAAGAAACAATAAATAATACCTATACGTTCAAACGTTCTAGGATCTCTCGATAGTATAGGGTGTTTTTTTAGAAGTTTGGTTTTTAAACTGGCAACATTGTTTCTACAGACTGTGTTGACAGTTGATAGTTGATTTGTAGTCAAAACGATTTGCCATTTTACCATGAATAGACTGACGTTAGAACAGCGCTTGCGAATTGTGCAAATATATTTTGAAAATCATGGTTCGGTTCGCCAAACTTATCGTGCACTACGTCCATTTTACGGTTGACATAATCGTCCATCCGAACAAGTTATTCGAAAGACCATGGATCGTTTTCGCACCACGTACCCTCTAGTGGTTAATACGCATCCACAAGGACGACAATTGTCGAAAATTGGATTTCACGATTGCGCTCCATTCGAGCTAGCCGTGGCGCTTATATGCCCGAAATCACATTTAAACAGGCATAACATTTTCTATTAAATAAATCCAATATCATAGACATTAACACTATTTTAATTAGTTATTTTTTCATTTTGAATATGTATTGTATACCTCTAAAAAAAAACTCCTATAGTAAAACTTCTAGAAAACGAACGTTTTCATTCGTATTAATTGTTTGATATGGAGATATAATATACATATACACTTTTGTTCAAGAAACAATAAATAATGCCTATATGTATACCTCTAAAAAACACCCTATAGTAATACTTCTAGAAAACAAACGTTTTCATTCGTATTAATTGTTTGAAATGGAGATATACGATACATATATACTATTGTTCAAAAAACAATAAATAATGCCAATATGTTTAAACGTTCTTACATCTCTTGATAGTAGTATAAACATTAACTACAATTTCTATAGAAGGTTATCATTAAATTCATTTTTGAAAATAAATATTATTTAAAATTTGAATTAAATACTTTTAAAACGTTGTATAAAACCACTCTATGAAATAAAGATTAAAAGTGTCTAATTCTAATTTTAAATAATATTTATTTTCAAAAAATGAATTTAATGATAATCTTCTAAAGAAATTGTTGTTTCTGTTTATACTATTATCAAGAGATGTAAGAACGTTTGAACATATAGGCATTATTTATTGTTTCTTGAACAATAGTGTATATGTATCGTATATCTCCATATCAAACAATTAATACGAATGAAAACGTTCGTTTTCTAGAAGTTTTACTATAGGGTGTTTCTTTATACATATTTAAAATTAGAATTAAACACTTTAAAACGTTGTATTAAACCACTTTATTGAATGAAGATTAAAAGTGTTTAATTCTAATTTTAAATATGTCAAACCACCAAGTAATAGCTTCTTTCCAAAGTTTATAAATATTCTGTTTAAAAAAGGGGAGAGCAAATAAAGAAAATGGTTGCAGAGAAACATTTTTCCGTCTGGTGTAGTTCTGCCCCTACTCAGGAGCCGTGCTCAAAAAGCCATCTCATCTCGCTTAGCTCCATTCGGGCGAAACAATGCTCCTACATACATTAAGATACGCACACATATACTCTCACACACATACACGGCTATACGTATTTACATGTCCGTTCGCCACAGCCATACATCCGCAAAGGTCCCGGGCCCGCGGGGGAAGCAGCGGATCTGCCGACTCTATATCAAATTACATTCATTTTTCCCCGGCCCCCAACCCGGCACAAGATAATCCTAAATAGGCACTGGAATTATTATATTATATATGGCGTAAGATTCAAATTTGAGACAGGCCGAAAAACGCTATTTTAGAACAAGAAACAAAATAAGATTTATTTATTGTTTTTTTAACAATGATGTAAAACTCCATATTAAATAATTAATACGAATGAAAAAACTTATTTATTTAAACTTATTTCATATTTTATGGGAATGACATGTTTCGCCCTTCTTAGGCATTATCAAATGTCGGCAAAATCAAATGACGTCCTTCTAAGGCATTTTATAATGTGTTAGAAGGGCGAAACATGTCATACCCCCAAAAAAATATAATAAAACTTCTAGAAAAACATAAGTTTTTTCATTCGTATTAAATATTAAAATTAGATTTGATTTATAAGGATTAATTGTATCTCAATAGAGAGGAAGATGTAAATTGTTTTTCTGGGAACAGAACATCTATAGACATCTTCGTCTCTATTGAGATACAATTAATCCTTATAAAAAAATAATTAATCCTCAATGGGTAAAATCCAGTATTTGTTTACAAGAATTTGTATACATTCAAAATGTTGTAGATTTAAATTTTTTTTAATTGTATCTCAATAGAGACGAAGAAACAAACTGGAAACTGAATATGGATGATCAAGGTGTTTACAGGACTTATGACCTGTCATTGGTTGGGTTAAGCGCACGCTTTATGTAATTACAACATTCCCCATTCCACCATTGTTATTATGATCATGTATGATACATTTTTTGGAAGTTGTATATATACTCCAAATTCATACTTATCTTCACGTGGCAGTTCCAGTTAGCCATCTATGTAGATTTGATTGAACTAATTAATTTTTTAAGATTAATCTATACAATCCATCCACTAACGCCATCTATGAAGAATGATTGTTTAGCATTTAGCAAACTACTTTATTAACACAATGCGAAGAGGCTACCGCCTCCTATCGCACTGTTAGAAGTCGCCTGGAGTATCCACTCCTATTTTATACGCCAAATAATTGACCAGAATATTTACAAATATTTGTGAAATGTATACTTACATCTGTATACGAATCCTGGATTTTCACCTGTGGGTGGTTAATTTAAATTTTTTTAATTGTATCTCAATAGAGACGAAGAAACAAACTGGAAACTGAATATGGATGATCAAGGTGTTTACAGGACTTATGACCTGTCATTGGTTGGGTTAAGCGCACGCTTTATGTAATTACAACATTCCCCATTCCACCATTGTTATTATGATCATGTATGATACATTTTTGGAAGTTGTATATATACTCCAAATTCATACTTATCTTCACGTGGCAGTTCCAGTTAGCCATCTATGTAGATTTGATTGTACTAATTAATTTTTTAAGATTAATCTATACAATCCATCCACTAACGCCATCTATGAAGAATGATTGTTTAGCATTTAGCAAACTACTTTATTAACACAATGCGAAGAGGCTACCGCCTCCTATCGCACTGTTAGAAGTCGCCTGGAGTATCCACTCCTATTTTATACGCCAAATAATTGACCAGAATATTTACAAATATTTGTGAAATGTATACTTACATCTGTATACGAATCCTGGATTTTCACCTGTGGGTGGTTAATTTAAATTTTTAATTGTATCTCAATAGAGACGAAGAAACAAACTGGAAACTGAATATGGATGATCAAGGTGTTTACAGGACTTATGACCTGTCATTGGTTGGGTTAAGCGCACGCTTTATGTAATTACAACATTCCCCATTCCACCATTGTTATTATGATCATGTATGATACATTTTTGGAAGTTGTATATATACTCCAAATTCATACTTATCTTCACGTGGCAGTTCCAGTTAGCCATCTATGTAGATTTGATTGAACTAATTAATTTTTTAAGATTAATCTATACAATCCATCCACTAACGCCATCTATGAAGAATGATTGTTTTAGCATTTAGCAAACTACTTTATTAACACAATGCGAAGAGGCTACCGCCTCCTAGCGCACTGTTAGAAGTCGCCTGGAGTATCCACTCCTATTTTATACGCCAAATAATTGACCAGAATATTTACAAATATTTGTGAAATGTATACTTATATCTGTATACGAATCCTGGATTTTCACCTGTGGGTGGTTAATTTAAATTTTTAATTGTATCTCAATAGAGACGAAGAAACAAACTGGAAACTGAATATGGATGATCAAGGTGTTTACAGGACTTATGACCTGTCATTGGTTGGGTTAAGCGCACGCTTTATGTAATTACAACATTCCCCATTCCACCATTGTTATTATGATCATGTATGATACATTTTTTGGAAGTTGTATATATACTCCAAATTCATACTTATCTTCACGTGGCAGTTCCAGTTAGCCATCTATGTAGATTTGATTGTACTAATTAATTTTTTAATTCTCTTCGCATTGTGTTAATAAAGTAGTTTGCTAAATGCTAAACAATCATTCTTCATAGATGGCGTTAGTGGATGGATTGTATAGATTAATATTAAAAAATTAATTAGTACAATCAAATCTACATAGATGGCTAACTGGAACTGCCACGTGAAGATAAGTATGAATTTGGAGTATATATACAACTTCCAAAAAATGTATCATACATGATCATAATAACAATGGTGGAATGGGGAATGTTGTAATTACATAAAGCGTGCGCTTAACCCAACCAATGACAGGTCATAAGTCCTGTAAACACCTTGATCATCCATATTCAGTTTCCAGTTTGTTTCTTCGTCTCTATTGAGATACAATTAAAAATTTAAATTAACCACCCACAGGTGAAAATCCAGGATTCGTATACAGATGTAAGTATACATTTCACAAATATTTGTAAATATTCTGGTCAATTATTTGGCGTATAAAATAGGAGTGGATACTCCAGGCGACTTCTAACAGTACGATAGGAGGCGGTAGCCTCTTCGCATTGTGTTAATAAAGTAGTTTGCTAAATGCTAAACAATCATTCTTCATAGATGGCGTTAGTGGATGGATTGTATAGATTAATATTAAAAAATTAATTAGTACAATCAAATCTACATAGATGGCTAACTGGAACTGCCACGTGAAGATAAGTATGGATTTGGAGTATATATACAACTTCCAAAAATGTATCATACATGATCATAATAACAATGGTGGAATGGGGAATGTTGTAATTACATAAAGCGTGCGCTTAACCCAACCAATGACAGGTCATAAGTCCTGTAAACACCTTGATCATCCATATTCAGTTTCCAGTTTGTTTCTTCGTCTCTATTGAGATACAATTAAAAATTTAAATTAACCACCCACAGGTGAAAATCCAGGATTCGTATACAGATATAAGTATACATTTTCACAAATATTTGTAAATATTCTGGTCAATTATTTGGCGTATAAAATAGGAGTGGATACTCCAGGCGACTTCTAACAGTACGATAGGAGGCGGTAGCCTCTTCGCATTGTGTTAATAAAGTAGTTTGCTAAATGCTAAACAATCATTCTTCATAGATGGCGTTAGTGGATGGATTGTATAGATTAATATTAAAAAATTAATTAGTACAATCAAATCTACATAGATGGCTAACTGGAACTGCCACGTGAAGATAAGTATGAATTTGGAGTATATATACAACTTCCAAAAATGTATCATACATGATCATAATAACAATGGTGGAATGGGGAATGTTGTAATTACATAAAGCGTGCGCTTAACCCAACCAATGACAGGTCATAAGTCCTGTAAACACCTTGATCATCCATATTCAGTTTCCAGTTTGTTTCTTCGTCTCTATTGAGATACAATTAAAAATTTAAATTAACCACCCACAGGTGAAAATCCAGGATTCGTATACAGATGTAAGTATACATTTTCACAAATATTTGTAAATATTCTGGTCAATTATTTGGCGTATAAAATAGGAGTGGATACTCCAGGCGACTTCTAACAGTACGATAGGAGGCGGTAGCCTCTTCGCATTGTGTTAATAAAGTAGTTTGCTAAATGCTAAACAATCATTCTTCATAGATGGCGTTAGTGGATGGATTGTATAGATTAATATTAAAAAATTAATTAGTACAATCAAATCTACATAGATGGCTAACTGGAACTGCCACGTGAAGATAAGTATGAATTTGGAGTATATATACAACTTCCAAAAATGTATCATACATGATCATAATAACAATGGTGGAATGGGGAATGTTGTAATTACATAAAGCGTGCGCTTAACCCAACCAATGACAGGTCATAAGTCCTGTAAACACCTTGATCATCCATATTCAGTTTCCAGTTTGTTTCTTCGTCTCTATTGAGATACAATTAAAAATTTAAATTAACCACCCACAGGTGAAAATCCAGGATTCGTATACAGATGTAAGTATACATTTCACAAATATTTGTAAATATTCTGGTCAATTATTTGGCGTATAAAATAGGAGTGGATACTCCAGGCGACTTCTAACAGTACGATAGGAGGCGGTAGCCTCTTCGCATTGTGTTAATAAAGTAGTTTGCTAAATGCTAAACAATCATTCTTCATAGATGGCGTTAGTGGATGGATTGTATAGATTAATCTTAAAAAATTAATTAGTACAATCAAATCTACATAGATGGCTAACTGGAACTGCCACGTGAAGATAAGTATGAATTTGGAGTATATATACAACTTCCAAAAATGTATCATACATGATCATAATAACAATGGTGGAATGGGGAATGTTGTAATTACATAAAGCGTGCGCTTAACCCAACCAATGACAGGTCATAAGTCCTGTAAACACCTTGATCATCCATATTCAGTTTCCAGTTTGTTTCTTCGTCTCTATTGAGATACAATTAAAAAATGTATATATTTATTTTGAAGACTATATTGTATATATATATATATATTTTTTTTGAAAACTATACATATATTTTGAAGACTGTATATATATTTTTTAACTTATTGATTCTCATAACATGAGGTAGGCGGCAGCTAATCTATCGCCATTTTATTATCATGTGATTTCTACACCAGTCCAAAGACTGTTTGACTGGCCACACTACCATGGCCGGGAAATGAACCTGAGACCTTCGGTGTGGTAATCATCTTCTTCTTTTTCCTCAGCCTGTTCCCGTTCACTCCTGGACAAAGGCCTCCTCCATTCTCTTACATGTCACTCTGTCCTGTGCAGACTGCATCCAGGTTATTCCGACGTGTCTGTTCAGTTCATCCTTCCACCGTAGTTTCGGTCGCCCTGCACTTCTCTTTGCCGTCCACGGTCTCCAAGTCAGCAGTCTTCTTGTCCACTTTTCATCTGAGCTTCGGCTAGTCGTAGCCGTTAGTGGTAGTCATAGCCGTTAGTGGTAGTCATAGCTTTTGCTGTACTCTGCCAAGAAGGTTGTCATTATATAATTCGCGTGGCAGAATGGCAAGAGCTATGACTGGCACACCAAATGTCCCGGGTTCGATTCCCGGCGATGGTAGTGTGGTTGTCACAATGTCGTTGATCTGGTGTAGAATTCACGTGGCAATTAAATGGCGATAGATTAGCTAGCATGAGAATCAAAATGATAGCTATACCCTTTACATTGATTTGGCTCACACTGTAATGATGTAAAAAGTGATAAAAAAAAGTGATAATAATAAATTTAATTTTTGATAAACTGAAGGCGTGAACACTATGGAATTTCATAATGACGAATTTTTATAAATTAAAACACTGTTTTTTTCCACTTTTGAGTTTATTTTTCTCGACACGTTTCGAAGGCTTTCACCGTCATCATCGGGAGAACGATATAAACATTTTATTTCGTTTTCCCGATGATGAAGGTGTAAGCCTTCGAAACATGTCGAGATAAATAAACTTAAAAGTGGAAAAAACAGTGTTTTAATTCATAAAATTTCGTAATAATAATTTAATTTAACTTCTAGAAAACAGATTTTTCATCAAAATTTTCGATAACTCCTCCATCTTCATGTTACGAATAAGAATCTTCGACAACATTTTCTACCTATTGTCATGCTAGCATGTTCATATTGACAAATGGTTGAATAGAAATATTAACTTTTCATTTCATTCATTTTACACAAAGATTACAAACATTACGGATGCTTCCAATTCGTCTGCAACCTCACAATTACATTATAAGAATTATTTATTACATACCATATTATATTTTCGCAGCGCTTTAATCCATACTATTTGAACGAGTGGCCAACATACCTGAAATGGAATAAAAAATACATTAGAACATTTAAAATACGATAAAAGATAGGAAAAACATAACAAGAATGTATTTTTTGTCCATTTGACACGTGTTGGCCATTTTGTGTAAAAAAAACTGCATACAAAATGGCCGACCAACAAACGGTGTCATTATTTTTTTCACGGGCGGCCATCACCCAAATAATAAACACAGTAATGCTTTGACAATGAAAAAAACAGTTTAACATAGCAGTGAGGTTAAAAACTAAAACGGATTTTTATGGCAGTGTAGAATTGGAATTAACAATATAGAGACTAAAGCGTGGTAGACATGAGATTTAACTAACTAACTAACCATTACGCAGTTTCTCCGGAGGGGTAGGCAGAGAGAATGGACCATAGAAGTTCCCGCCACATACCCGAGGCTGTTATAGGGCGTAACGGCGCCCTTTTATCAGCCTCGCTCGTACACTCCCTGGGCCTGTCCCCGGTCCATCCGGGACTTACATTTAAATACGGCAACAACAAAGGGGGTGCCAGACCACATTTAATCTACTCAATTTCACTTCTATGCTCCGCTGTACTTTATTGAATAAATAAATAAGCATAATATATAATACATGAACATTTCATAAAAGATAAATTATACACCGCAGGAATATACAGCGGGAAGAACAGGAGAGGCAGAAGAGACAAATGCGGGATGGGGGAAAGAAAAATAATAATAATAATAACGTAGAGTACAGTTTTTGGCATGTAGGACAAAGGACGAGGTTTAGGAAGCATTTCATAATATTAAATAAAACCACTGCACAAATTATTATTATGGCCAACAGGGAGAGGAACGAGACCCGTCACAGAGGGGCAACCTCCCTCTCCCAGCTGGAAAACAGCGCACCCTCAGAGGGCAAGAAACAGCACAAATTCCGGTGAATTCCGGTGGGGTAGACAACCGTAAAACCGTAAAAACCCCTCTATCCAGGAGCAGTAGCCCCAGCATCCTTATATACTTGGAGGCCGGCTAAGTGTCGGCCTCGGCAAATGCATTAATCCACGCTCTCACGAATACTTTCAAACACCCAAAGTTATGTTGACTCTCCGTCAGATCTGAGTTCCAGACCGGGCGGACAGCCACTTTTACATCATCTATCATCCGATTCCGCGCGCTCACCAGGGAACTACACTCCCAGAGGATGTGGAAGGCCGTCTGGGGCCCCCCGCCGCACGTACACTCCGGGTCCGGCACCAGACCAAAATCATGGAGCCTGGCACGGAAGTTTCCGTGGCCCGAGAGCATCTGCACAACGTGGTGATCCAAGGCGATCCACTCACTGCTCATCCTTCTTCTCAAGGAGGGAAAGAAAGAGTGGGTCCACCTCCCTCTGGGCGATTCGTCCCATCTCTTTTGCCAATCACACATGGAAGCCTCCCTTATCCTTCCGCGCAAGGCTGTAAGTCCGTCCTCCTCAGGGGCAAGAGTGAGGCCCAGATGGGTCACCCTCTCGCCCCGCTTGAGGCGTCTCCTGACAACCGCCAGCACCTCCAGATCGGCAGGGAGAACCCCTCCAATTACCGGAAGCGCCACCGAGGCGGCAGTCCTGTAGGCACCGGTCAGAGCTAAGAGGGGCACGCGTTGGCCCCTCAGCAGTGCGGAGGACACCGTCCGAACCGCTAGACGACCCGACCACACACCCGCCGCGTACGTGATTCGGGGCACATACACGGCTTTGTATAGTAACCGAATCGCCGGCGCCCGAAGGCCCCACGCCGCAGTGCTGAGGCGCCTGACCTGCATGAACAGATTCGCGGACCCCTCAGATACCGCCTTTACATGCCCCAGGAATGAGAGCGACATGTCCACCTGAACACCTAGGTACTTGAGCGAACTCTTGAACCTGATGCCAGATTCATTCATCCGTATAGTCGGGTTTCTGTGACGGCTTAGATTCTTTCTTCGGGTTTCTGTGACGGCTTAGAGAGAATGGACCGCTATACTGCTCTGTCCTGACATACCTTTACATTCTTACATCGTAACATGCACGCTCGTCGATTTTTCCGACTTCGAATGTGGCCGCCTTTTAGTATTTGATACCATACCAGGGATCCTATTTTAAATTTTACTTATGATGGAAAACATTTCTTTAATATTTCGTCGTTCGATCATATATCCTTTTCCCGTACATTCTTCTCAGTGACTTCATTTCTACGGCATTTATTCTACTTTCATCCTTCTTTTGCCAGCTCCAAGTTTCACTTCCATACATAAGGAATGAGATCTTTGACGGGGAAAATATAAAAAAGAGACTTATCATAATAAAATGAATGAAATGATATTCTGAAATTTTAAATATATCTTATTATTATTTATTTCATGAACAATTATGTAAAACTATAAAAAATAATTAATACGAACGAAAAAGTCTGTTTTCTAGAAAATTTACATTAATTTATGGGAATAACACTTTAGATTTATTAAGGCACTATGACATTTGATAATGCAAAGCGAAACATGTCATTTCCTTAAAATATAATAAAATTACTAGAAAACAGACGATTTCATTCGTATTAATTATGCGTACATTATTGATACGCCATATGAATATGGACAATTTTAGATATACAAAGACGAGATATATCAGAAGACAAAAAGTGGGGATCTACCCGTTTTCTCTTCCACTTTAAGGAAACCAATAGAATTGTTATATAATATTTAGTCAATTGTAAAAAAATATATATAATAATTAAATAAAACGACGTTTTTTTATTATAACGAATTCCACATTTGTCTCTATTTCGACAACTTTCGAATTAAAGACAAATGTGGAAGTAGTTTAAAAAAAAAACATTGTTTTATTTAATTATTATTTAAAATGAACTTCCATCAAGAGTTAAATCATTTGATTATAATTTAATATTGTTACCAAAAAACATCGAAAATGCTGAGCGCGATCATCATTGCCGAAAAGATGACTCATAATGCTCGAATTGAAATACTTGTGTGATAAATAGTGAATCTCGCTCGTACGCTAGTATGAACAAATACGCGAGATAGAGATAGCTCTCATCCAGTAGACAGGTACAACTTTTATCGTTAGTATTTTGAAAAACATCGCAGCAGGCAAACAATAACACTGATATTTTATTTACCAAAATATTTATTTATTAAAACGCCGATTTCTTCTCTTTTGAGTGTGAAAAAAAGGTAAATTGACACTTAAAATTTCAATATCATATCGCACCGTGAGTGTAAAACCGACGTAGGTGCAAATATACATTTTGGAGATATGGGAGTTTAAAGATTTCATACTGCTTGGAAAAACTGTTTGTTTTTTTTTTTAAATAAACCAATGATTTTCGGTTTATAGGTAATATATACTATAAACCGAAAATCATTGGTTTATTAAAAAAAAAAAAACAGTTTTTCCAAGCAATATAAAATCTTTAAACTCCCATATTCCCAAACTGTATATTTGCACTTACGTCGGTTTTACACTCACGGTGCGATATGTGAATATAATATTTTCAACACATCAGTTTTGGGACCCTGTTTTGTGGTTAGAATCGAACCCACGTCCCGACGCACGGTTACAGGAGTTTTTGGACCCAGAGCCTGAGAATTTCAAATTTTGATAAACACCTCATAATCGATTGATAAACGTATATTACCAGTTTAAGAAGCAACTATGCTAAAAAATAACAACAAGCAATATGAAATAAAACATTTAAATAAAAACAATTGATAAAACGAATGATTTTACCGAATCTAGGAGGCCACCTCGATTATTCGGTAAAAATTTTAGAGGTCGCCTCGGGTGCGCGCGCACCGGTCTGGTGACGTCAGCCCCGCCACGTGCTACGACCACGTGGACGCCCCCCACCCACCCGCCCGCCCGCCCGTCGGAAATAGACCGCACACGGGCGCACATCACACACTCTCACAAACACAACGAAGCGCATTATGAAACTCACACATGGAGCCGAGA
>JAHDVF020000306.1:0-89230 GCA_022606425.2 Lepidostoma basale | reverse complement strand
AAAAGCGCCTTTTGCGTCTTCCCCATTTCACTATGTCCTCAACACTACAGACATACCTTATCGTTTCATTTCTGATTCGATCTCTGTGGGTTTTGCCTGCGATCGAGCGTAGGGTTCGCATTTCTGCTACTCTAAGAAGGTTCTTAGTTCTATTGATATCGGCTCTGACCTCTATTCCATACGTCATGATGGGGCGAACGCATGCCTTGTATATATTGACTTTACTTTTGGTTAGCATGTATTTGTTCCTCCATATGGTGTCGCGCGAGCAGCCAGCCACGGCTGTAGTTTTGTTGGTTTGTGCTCGCACCTCAGTTAAAAAGTTATATTTAATTATTGCAGATGTCTGCTTTTATTAAAGTTAATACGAATGAAAACGTCAGTTTTCATTATACTTTATGGGAATGACATGTTTCGACCTACAAAGGCATTATCAAATGTGACGAAACTTCAACTTGTTGCGGTTTATATACACTAGTAAATGGAGCAGAATGTGGTAATTAACGAAAATTGATGTGACTTTATTCATTTTTAACATAGAATTATTTGAGTGGGTCCAGAAATATTGGAAAGTGTTTCTTGGAACTCGTGAAGAAATTTTATGACAATGGTAACATAGTTAGGGGATACTAAATGATATTATATATATCAAAAATAAGTTATTTGATGTAGGATGAAATAAAGTGTTTCTAAAAAAAACATCTTACAAATGATTTTACATACTCGTATATCAAGATGACTTATGATTATAAAAAATATATTTTATATACTCGTATAATACTTAGAATCATTAGTCACCTTGAAATATGTAAATTCATTTGCAAATTATTTGTATGAAGACGTTTTTCTTAGAAACACTTCATTTCGTCTTACCTTTATTTAATTAATTAATTAAATTTAATTAATTACTGTATGTATACTGAAAATGGGAGAAAATAACTATTTTGAAAGAAAAATAGCTTTTAATTAATTAAATGAAAAGGCAACACTTCACATGTTAAGCGTAGTTATAAGTGCTGTACATTAGTACAGTAAGTACGTCTACTTTCGGTGCTGTGTCAGGTCCCTCCAACATTGGCGATCACTGCAGCAAATGAATCTCTATCCTGCGCCACTTGGAACAGGTTCTAAACTCTTGTTATTCCTGTCCACTCTTTGATGTTTGCAGTCAGGACAGCTGCCTTCTACCAACTCAACGACGTCCCTCCACTTTCCCCATTAATATCAGTCGAAGGAGGTGGTATTTTTCTCCCCTTAGCACATGACCCAAATATAAGACCTTTCTAATTTTCACACTCGACAACAGCTCTCTATTGGCACTGGCTCTCTGTAGTACATCTGCATTACTGACCCTATCGGTCCACAGTATACGAAGCATTCTGCGGTATATCCACATCTTGAACGCTTCTAACCGGTTCATTACATTCTCTTTCAGTCCAGTTTCGCAGCAAAAAAAAGCGATAAAAGTTTTGGATCATTTTCTCCCTCTGATAATTCTTTTGGTTTGATGACGCGAATGAGAAAAAAAAAACATTTTTAAACATATAAAATAAATGTAAAATGTTATAAACCCGAAATATTTTTTGTTGTTTTTTTTTAACTCATCGACTGTCCTACATGACGACCTTCGTGGCCGAGCGGTAAGTGCTTTGACTTCCACCCCGAAGGTCCCAGGCAGTGTGATTGTCACACTGTATTTGGTCTGGTGCAGAATTCACATGACAATAAAATGGTGATAAATTAGCTACCTATCACATGTCACGAGAATCAAAATGATAGCTATACCCTTTACAAAGATGTAAAGAATCATAACGTACAACAGACCATATATAACATTTAATCATTCTTTGTCGGAGTTTCAAATTAAGATTATCGTTGCAAAATAATGTCCTATTTTATTAAATACAGCTCGTGCAACTTCAATTCTGCAATTTATTTCAATGTCCGGGTCAAGTAAGTACGTACCGTATAGTAATGAAAGTCATTGCTGCTGATCATTTCGATCAAAGTAACCTGTTTGAGAATGGCAGTACCTTTCCGTCTTAATTTTTCTTTTCTGAAATTCTGAAAGTGATTCAGTTAGTCGGAGTTTTGATAATTAGAGTTCTACTGTATTTAATTAGCTAAATCACGAGTACAAATGTACTATGCCTTTCTTTCTTAATTGTTGCTATGCTCGTATGAGGGTTAAGAAGCCGATGTGACCCATACTCCCCCAAGCCATGCCTTTGGGTCAAGTTCACAGAATTTTCGTTACTGGTTCCAATATCCGATATTGGTGATTTGCCAACGTAGCTGGAAGCCAAGAATGTCGGAGGGTGTTTTCAGTTTCATAAAAATATTTACTAAGGTCCGCCAGAAATGCAAAAATAAGTTCATTTCATAATTTTCTACAATGCAAATTTGAATAATGTAATTTGGAATTTGTGAAATTGTCTCTTAAAATTTCATTAATATTCGCCTTCACTTTGTGTTGTGGATTCACATTTGAATAAATATAATTTTACTTTCTATAATATTACAAAACTTTTTATTTTCACTATACACAGACATGTTTCGGTTACAAGTAACCTTTATCAATATATAAAATTTTAATAATATGATCAATTTTAATATCATCAAGAAGGTTTGGACATGTGGAAAGAATGAATAAAGAAAGAATGGTAAAAAATAATTGTTAACGATGTAAATGGAACTAGAAATAGAGAATAAATGATGTCTTTGTCACAGATCGTCAAATCTATTAAAAGAAGAAGAAGAAGAATAGAAAATGAAGAGTTTGTAACAAAGAAACTAAAAAAATGTCTTCTGTGTTCGCCATACTTTGTGTTGTAGATGTTTTATTTGTCTTTTTCTTTTTTTATATACTTTGTATAATATATACAACACTAACTTAAAAAAAAATTAAAAATTACAATAAAATATCAGACATGTTTCGGACAAATAATCTTTATTACTTCTGTCAAAACTGATCATATTTATAAACAATTTTACAAAATGTTAAATATGTATGTTTATACGAGTAATATCACTGAGGAAGGACCGGTTGTCCGAAACATGTTTGATATTTAAATAATTAAAAAAAAAATGTGTTGTATATATAAAGTATATAAAAAAGAAAAAGCCAAGTAAAAAAAAAATATTTATTGTTTCTTGAACAATGATGTAAAACTCCATATTAAATAAATATTACGAATGAAAACGTCAGTTTTCTAGAAGAATCTGGTTTGGAAGAAACAACCACATACGTATTGACAGCAAAGTACGAATTTATAAGACATGCGTGCGACCTATCATGACGTATGTCCTACCACAATGTGAATGCCGAAACAATACATAGTCTAAGTTAATCAGAAATTAGTACACAAGAAATGATTTTGACATTGAAAAACGATATCATCCATCTGTAACAAGTTAAACTTGATGACACTCAAGCACAGTCTCGATTCTTAAGAAACGTTTTGTAATATTGGCCCAGTCCCAGCATTGCTTCGGTACGTCACGCATCAGACAACGTGCTCTCTTCCGTATAAACGGTCCTTTAAGGGTTCCCGGAACGTTTTATTCCTCCCGAAGGATTCGTTCGAGAGGATATCCTTAAGGCAGATTGTCTGCGAAGGAAAAACTCCCTTATTCCGAATACCTCGGGGGGTGTTTTTCGATAAAAATACATTTCATAATAGCGCAAATAGCCCGTGCTCTGCGGTGGGTTAGAAGATATTTGAAAGGAGGTAAACGTAGGAAGGCATTTTAAACCTATTTCATGGCGCATCGAGTACCATATGTAATTCTATAAAAATTGTATGCATGCTTAAAACAAGTACATCTAGTCCCGACCCTTCTGTATGAAAGTGAAGCTTGGAGTTGGCAGAAGAAGGATGAAAGTAGGATAAATGCCGTAGAAATGAGGTCACTAAGAAGAATGTGCGGAAAAACAATGTATGATTGAATATCTAATGATGAAGTAAGAAAGGAATGTAAGACGGATGAATGCGTGATAAATAAAATTAAGAAAGGGGAGATGATCTGCGGGAAGAAATACAAGCCCAAGTAAACAAGGCAGCTGCATTCTCTGGGGCTCTAAAATCCGCAATATGGAAAAACAAAGACATGGCCATTAAGAGTAAGATGAGAATCTATATAGCATGCGTAAGACCCAATAATAACATATGGCGTTGAAGCAAGGGCGGACACAGTAAGGACCAAACAAGTTTTGAGGACTTCCGAAATGAAGACACTGAGGACGATAGCAGTCAAGACACTGAGAGATCGCGTGAGGAACACCAGAATAAGAGAGATATGTGAGGTTGAGGATATTATAAGATGGAGCAGACAGCAAAAAAGGGACTGGTACGGTCATGTTCAAAGAATGGACACCACCAGACTCTCCTAAAAGATGGAAGGACAGCTGGGAATCTACCTCACAGGAGGAGCAAGACTCTGGAGAACAGACCACAAAGGTCTACAATAAGGAAGAAGAAGAAGAAGAAGAAAGGGTCAGCAAGATGGTTTGGATATATGGAACGAATGGATGAGGGAAGAATGGTTAAAAAAAAGTTATATACAAGTAGTGTGAATGAGAAAAGAAGTCGAGGAAGGCCAAGGAAGACATAGTATGACCAAATTAATCAAGTTCGAAGTAGGAACAATCGGCGAACGTGCATGTCACGATGTGTGAATTTAGAAGAGGCGCGAGAATTATGTCAGGATAGAACAATGTGGCGATCCATTCTCACGCCTACCCCTCCGGGGAAACGGCGTGATGGTTAGTTAGTTAGTTAGTTAGTCAGTTGAACTTGGTTATTACGAGGATGATGGGACCGACTGAATTTGCTCGTTATATCCGACTAATTATCTAACCATCACGCTTTTTCCCCGGAGAGGCAGGCAGAGAGGGTGGACCGCCAAACTGTTTTGTCATGACATAACTCTTGCGCCTATTAACACACACACACACACACACACACACACACACACACACACACTCGTCGATTGTTCCTGATTCGAACAAGGCTGCCTTTCAGTATTCGATTATTTTGGTCATGCTATGTCTTCCTTTTCTGTTAATTCACTTATCTAAAAAATTTTAAATAAGAAAATCTATTGTATTGACTAAAACACTTTGATATTTCAACACTATTAAATGTTTAAATAAGCGCAATCAACTAAAATTTTTATTTTTAGTGGATTGGAATACCTGACGATGCTAACATCGGATAGCGAAACAGCTGTCGAGACAAATTCAAAAGAAATATAATCAATTGTGATATTCTGTAACAGTGTTTTTATTTTAAAAGTTAAAATTTTAAATACTTGCTTTATTGCTTTCACTTTTATTATTTTGTTCATAACACCACCATTCGCACCGCATTCACTTATTATATTTTCATTCGACACTCTATCATACACAGAGTATCTACACATTCGTCTAAGAGATCTCATTTCTACTGCATTTATTCTACTTTCATCCTTCTATTGCCAGTTCAATGCTTCCTTTCCATACATAAGGGTCGGTACAAGAACACCATTGTACACTGCGATTTTAGCTTTTTTGGATAGATTTTTTTTTGCAATTACAACTTTAAGCACACCATTCACTTTGTTACCTGCCCCAACCCTTCTTATTATTATTATAATCATTATTACTATTATTGAAATTATTTTTCTAATTCTGATTTTGAAATTTTGGTTTGGTTCATGCGGTGTTCCTGTAAATTTGCCGATATTTCGTGTATAAGTGAATTGTTTTGGTTAATTTAATTGTTGCCGCACTTTATAATAGTCAATTGTGACACTTAATACGTTTGTACTGTTTTTCTGTTAAAATTATATAAGTTTTTTCGTTTTTATAAAGAATTTTGACAGGTGTAATAATAAATTTTTCATTTGTTCCAATGACAATTTGAATAATTTCTTCAATATTATTTTTAAGTTCTTGCTGCTTAAGTGCCTAATTACAGATAATAAAAAAAAAACGGTGGATACGTGTAACATAAATTAAATAAACACAAAAGTCAGGATCGTCTCTGTCAACATGTGCAACATCGAAAAAATATTATGTGTTATTACATTACGTGCTAAATTAAAAAAACGATGAATACGTGGAACATAAAATTAAAAGACAATATGGGCACCATCTAAAAAGAACATTTTGTGTTAAATTATTTTTATTTTGTTATTTTATTTTATGTCATTGAATTTTATATATTTGTTTTAGATTTATTTTGTGGGTATTGGACGATCGAAGTGTGCGCGGGAGATGCCTATTGGTGGCGATGAGATTCGCAACCCATCACACCGCGTCTCCCGCGGGGCGAAAAGAGAAGGATGAAGTGCCGCATCAGTAAAAGTGTGACAGTTCATTCTTTCTGCCTACCCTTTCGAGGAGACGGCGTGATGGTTAGTTAGTTAGTTAAAATTATTTTGTTGAATCGCTTTTTATGTAATCACAGCGCGAGCCAAATTTAAGTAAACGGTATATATAGTATAACTATAGCTATTATAGTGATTCTCGTGACATTTGATAGGTAGCTAATCTATCGCCATTTTATTGTCCCGTGAATTTTTCACTAAACCAAAGATAGTGTGACAATCAAACTACCATCGCCGGGAATTGCACCCGAGACCTCCGGTGTGGAAGTCAAAGCACTAACCACTCGGCCACGAATGTCGTACAGTATATATACCAAGTGATTGGTGTTAATACTACCTAGTTGGGTGGTATAAATACAACATTTGATAATATCTTAGCAAAGCGAAACATGTCATTCCTATATATTATAGTAAAACTTATAAAAAACAGATGTTTTCATTTGTACTCCTATTTATTATATTAAACGTAGTTTTCGCGCATTCCTCTTTGTGATATAGAGATTTATTTGTTCCAATTCCTCCCATTTTCTTGTTCTTTCTATTGATAACGTGCCGATAGTCGCTGAATCTTTTCGAAAGTTTTCTATTTGGAAAACCCTAAGAGTTTGCCCCTATATCAAAGAGAAGCCCGGAAGTCGCCAGCAAATGTAGATATACTGTTACGTTGTGAATTTTAAGCAGGAAGAAGAAAAATCTTAGATTTATTATATATAGAACATCATATCGATGCATTCATAACTCTTTGTATTCCTCGCAAGAATATTTGCCTTCAATTCTCTTCAAACGCGACAAATGAGTTTACTAGAAAAGTATTACATTTTTAAAACTATTTTACGATCGAAGAATCTTGAAAGAACTTTGTCTACACGTTTCCCATAGCTATAGCAGAGCATGAAGGTCTATGTCATTTTCAAATCAGTTTATTAACTCAAAAGACATTACAAACAGTAAAATGTTTAAGGCATCTATTGAGTACAGGTATAATATTATACAAATACAATATAATACCAGGAACGCATAAGAGATGGTTAGACATTAGGAAGACAATATACTTTTTAGAGCCAAGAGTATTTGTCTCCTGAACGTACCTTCACTATTATGAAAGACGTCGATCTCCGAGGACACCGCGTTCAGCAGACTAATTACTCTTCCCACCGGTGTCACTAGAGGCAGATTGGTTCTGGTGGCCGGGAGGTAAAACAATCTGTGCTGTCAAAAAGACCAACACCCTCTAGGACGGCCGAGTTCACGAAATATCCCCTGATTTATTTAAAGAAATGGGTAACGATTTTATGCCCATATAGTTATTTTGTTCGTTTGGTGGAATTGTAAGGGAAACATGTATTTTGAAACATCTCAATCTGGACAAAATATAAATGCCAAAGTTAATTGTGATCAGTAATTCAAACCAAAAAAAAAGAGATCTGCCCTAGCTAATCGCGGTCAAGTGTTTTTGCAGCAGAATGATGCTAGGCTACATAGTGGTAAAAATACAAAACAAAAAATTAAGGACCTGGGATGGATTACGATTAGACCCCCACCTTATTCATCGGACATTGCTCCATTCGATTACCACTTGTTTCGATCGATGAAACAATTTTTAGATTGAAAAAAATACACTAGTAACGAAGAAGTGAAATTGGGCATATCAAAGTATTTTGATACGAAATCAATTGAATTTTACAACAAATCATGACATTTATTATATTTAAGTTAAAATTTTGATAAATAAATTTACAAATCGGTTCAAACTGTTTCGTTTAAAAAAACGTACATTTTTCCGGTAACCCTAATATGTACATTTGATAATGTCTCAGATAGGCGAAACATGTCATTCCCATAAAATTATAATAACCGTGCGTATTCTGCGAAAAAGGACTAAGTCAAAAAATTGCTGTTTTCACTTAATGATGAGATTATACTGTTGAAAAAATACTCTACAATCTGCAAAAACGCACTAAGTCCTATCTACACTACAAGTTGAGATATTTTTTGTAATAAGTCAATATAACATAAATCCGTTCAGGGAAAAAGCATCAATGGACTTAATGCAGATTCCCTGGATAATTTTTTGATGATAAATTATCAATAACAATATTTCGGATGTATTCAGCGGAGCTTATGGAGCAGTACTGACTTGAAAAAATGTGAGATTGTTGGTCGGCGACATGATATCCTGGAGATGTCTAGTAAGTAATGTCTACATGCTTCACTCAGGGGCAAACGTGGCAATTATTGTTTTCTTTCCTTTCTCTTTTTACTAATTAATTATTATTTTACCTAATGTAATAGGTACAGTACATAAGATAAAATTATTGCATAACTTTTTTAATTAAAGAAAAAAAAAACATTACTCACAAAGTGACTATAGTAGGTACAATGTGACTCAATTAGAATACTTTACTGTGGTATTACGTATCAGCGAAAATACACTAAGTCATGTCAATCCTATATTATTTAAAAAAATGTAGTTAATAGACCAATATACCATATTGTAAAAATGGCTTAGTAATGTTTAGTATAAAAAAAATTGTTTTATCCTTACAAACTTTGAACTTAAATTATCTCAGAAGTAGTAATTGTGACTTAGAATATGGACGATACGTTTTCATTCGAATTACTATTATTTTATTTTCTTTCTTTTTAATTAGTTTTTACATTGATCTGATTTGCGCTGCATGACCAAATGCTAAAATATTCAATTGCCGAGCGTGCATGCCATGATTTATTGATATAGAGGAAGTAAATAGATATATCAGAAAATAAAAGCACGGTAGTCCATTCAGTCTACATGAAGTTGTGTTACTTTATGCAACATCAATAAGTCATGTTTATTTTTTGTTTGTATTCCTGCTTCCACGCGCGCCACATTTTTAACAGCGGTGGCGGGCAATTGTTTTTGATTTTACTTTCTTTTATCCGGTCTGGAAGACTATTCGGACCAAGAAAAAAATGACAGGGACAGGTTTGCGTAGGACAGCCCAACGATGGTTGTGATCGCCAACGTTGGGGGTACCCGACAGGGCACTTGAAGAAGAAGAAGAAGAAGTCTGTATTAAAATAAATGGAATTTATTCCGTTTATTATAAATTAAAAATGTTTGCGAAATATAAAATAAAGTGTTATAAATATAAAAAGTGTATTTCAATTAATTTATTTTCAAAAAGCGCATTTTATTCATAAACTCCGTATACTCGTACATCACAAACGCCTTTTGGGTTATGTTAATAATTTCTGTAGGGTAGTTTGTTGGGTAGTGCTAGAACAGTATACCGCTCGAACATTTTTCTTTGCTCTATTTTCCAGGGAGAGCACCTGTGCTCAGGTAACACAGAGGGTTCGTGCTTTTCGCTGCATAGGGGCGGGAATTTTGAATTGAATTATCACGTAGCAGTGACAAAAAAATGAGCGAAGTCAATACTCTTTTGATTCATTTACGTTTTACGTGAATGTATTCAGCTCTTAAACGATTTTTTTTAGTAAATAATAAAAAAGAATTGGTCATACACAGTAAAATGAATTTCCAATACGAGTATTCTAGTTATTTAATCTGTATATGGACAATTGTATGAGAGAGCTGAAAGGGTTGGATGTAGGTGCCAAAATGAGCGGAGTGTCAGTAAGCTGTCTCTTGTATGCGGATGACGCTGTCCTACTAGCTGACAACGAGCATGAACTACAAGTCCTGGTGAATTGTATGTATGAGGTATGCATGCGAAATGATCTGATGATGAATGTTAATAAGTCCAAGGTAATGATTTTTGAAAAGGAAGAAACCACGACAGTCTGCAACATTAGCGTGAATGGTGAAAACTTGGAGCAAGTAGTTGAGTTTGTGTATTTAGGTAATATGTTTACAAGAGATGGGAGAGTGGAGAGGGATATTGAAAGAAGGGTTGGGGCAGGCAACAAAGTGAATGGTGCACTTAAAGTTGTCATCGCAAACAAAAACCTATCCAAAAAAGCTAGAATGGCAGTGCACAATGGTGTTCTTCTACCGACCCTTATGTATGGAAGCGAAGCATGGAACTGGCAAAAGAAGGATGAAAGTAGAATAAATACAGTAGAAATGAGATCTCTTAGACGAATGTGTGGATACTCTGTGTATGATAGAGTGTCGAATGAAAATATAAGAAGTGAATGCGGTGCGAATGATGGTGTCATGAACAAAATAATGAAAGGATCATTAAGATGGTTTGGACATATGGAAAGAATGAATGAAGAAAGAATGGTAAAAAAATTATATGTTAATGATGTAAATGGTACCAGAAATAGAGGAAGACCAAGGAAAACGTGGCACGATCAAATAAATCAAATATTGAATGTCGGCCATGTGAGGAGTCAGAGAAATCGACGCGCGTGCATGACACGATGTATGAATGTTGAGGAATCGAGAGAAATATGTCAGGAAAGAAAGGTGTGGCAGTCCATTCTTTCTGCCTACCCCTTCGGGGAGACGGCGTGATGGTTAGTTAGTTAGTTAGTATTCTAGAACTAAAGGGTTGGGGCAGGCAACAAAGCGAATGATGCACTTAAAGTTGTCAGTGCAAACAAAAGCCTATCCAAAAAATGTAAAATGGCAGTGCACAATGGTGCTCTTATACCAAACCTTAATGTATTGAATCGAAGCATGCAACTGGCAAAAGAAGGATAAAAGTAGAAATGAGATCTCTTAGACGAATGTGTAGATACTCTGTGTATGATAGAGTGTCGAACGAAAATGTCGAGGCGAATGATGGTGTTATGAAAAAAATAATGAAAAGATCATCAAAGGACATATGAAAATAATTAATAAAGAAAGATTGGTAAAAAATAAATGTTAACGATGTAAATGGAACCAGAAATAGAGGAAGACCGAGGAAAACGAGGCATTGAATGTCATGACAGGATGTATGAATGTTGAGGAAGCGAGAGAAATATGCAAGGAAAGAAAAGTATGGCAGTCCATTCTTTCTGCTTACTCCTGACCCTGAGACGGTGTGATGGTTAGTTAGTTAGTTAGAATAAATTCTCGTTCAGTTTTATATGATATATAGAATGATGCGACAGGGGAAACAAAACAATTATGGGACTAGAAGTTAAGCTTAGTTGGTTGTTTCAATATCTTCGTTATTTTTAATAAACTTTTTAATTTGCAAAATCTAGTTTATAACTAACTAACTAACTAACCATCACGCCGTCTCCCCGAAAGGGTAGGCAGAAAGAATGGGCTGTCACACTTTTTCTGATGCGGCACTCCATCCTTCTCTTTTCGCTCCGCGGGAGACGCGGTGTGATGGGTTGAGAACCTCATCGCCACCAATAGGCATCTCCCGCGCACACTTCGATCGTGCAACACCCACAAAATTAATCTAAAACAAATAATACAAAATACAATGATATAAAATAAAATAACAAAATAAAAATAATTTTACACAAAATGTTCTTTTTAGATGGTGCACATATTGTCTATTTAATTTATTTTCCACGAATCCACCGTTTTTTAATTTAGCACATAATGTAATAACACATAATGTTTTTTTCGATGTTGCACATGTTGACATGGGCGATCCGGACTTTTGTGTTTATTTAATTTATGTTACACGAATCCACCGTTTTTTAAATTAGCTGTAATTAGGCACTTAACCAGCAAGAACTTAAAAATAATATTGAAGAAATTATTCAAATTGTCATTGGAACAAATGAAAAATTTATTTTTACACATGTCAAAATTCTTTATAAAAACGATAAAACTAATATAATTTTAACAGCAAAACAGCACAAACGTGTAACGTGTCACAATTAACTATTATAAAGTGCGGCAACAGTTAAATTAACCAAAACAATTCACTTATACGCGAAATATCTCCAAATTTACAGGAGAACCATATGAACCAAACTTAATTTTCAAAATCAGAAAAGTGTTTTTTTTTCTAGTTTATTTAAAGTTATATTATTTATTTGTAAAATTTCAACGTCGTTATCTTTGTTAAACGAAATGAACTCATTCAATGAAATGATTTGCTAATTCCGATAATTATTATCACCCAAGTTGTATAACATTTGTTAATTTTTTTAAATTTATTCAAACCTTGATTTTTAGATTTAAAATGCGCCCTTGAGGTGATTACATCACAAAAACGGCGCTATAAAATTAAGCATATTATTATTATTATTTTTGGTAAACCGGGTGGTGGTCTTGAGGATAAAACGCTTGGCTCCTGATCCAGGGGACATGGGTTCAAGCCTGGACACAGCCTGATTCTTTCTTCATAATAATGAGCTATTTTCTGCTCACATCTAAGATTGTAAAATAAATTCTAATATGTTATTTATTGTTTCGGCATTCACTTTGTGGTAGGACATGATTAAATTGTAAATAAAACACTTGTTTTTCACCACTTGAGTATTATATTTTACACGACTAGTTTCGGAAGCTACAGATGCTTCCATCTACAGGTTTAAATATAAACTGTATTAAATGTAAACTGTCATTGATATAAATCCTTGATATTAGTCATTTAAAAAAAGCGCTAATCCTTAAATGTTTCGAAACATGAAAAAATTGACTTATTCCACTTTGAAAAATAACGGCTCATATGAATGAAAGTATATGAATCAAAACTGGATAAGATGTATGAATATAGCGACACAGGTCGCAGAGCAGCCAACAAAAGAGGAAAAGTGGCGAGCGTTCCTTTTTTGAAAATCCTCGCATTAGTTCTACGGAGCACTCGCGCCCTCATGCCTATTACCCGCGGGAGTGACTCCTTTCAAAGTTGCGGAAGGAAAGAGTAAAGAACCCCCGGGAACGGGCTCATTGCACCGGGAGCAAGTGAGCCTTACCTCCATATTAGGAAACCTTTTTAAATCGTGCGGTAATGACACAGTCGGCGGCATAGCTTTGCGAGCTGAAACGAGTTACAAATTTCTCTTACCGAGCTAAAAATACTAGAGTTACGGTGCTGTGTATTCACAACACAATTTAAGACGCTTTTATTTTATTTTACTTTATAACGACGACCTTATAATCGACGACCTTCGTGGCAGAGCGGTAAGAGCTCTGACTTCCATGCCGAAGGTCCTGGGTTCGATTCCCGGCGATGGCAGTGTGATTATCACACTGTCTTTGGTCTGGTGTAGAATTCACGTGACAATAAAATGGCGATAGATTGGCTACCTATCACACGTCACGATTATCAATATAATAGCTAAAAAATAAAAATTGTACACAGTAATTGGGTCCAAACGACCTGTTGTGTACATAGAAAAATAAAAATAAAAAATAAAAAATTACACCAAAGATTTAATTCTTTGTTCTTTCTCTCCTCTTTCTCTCTCTTGACCCAGATATATAGAGATAAAATGCAGAATTGAGGCAGCAAGAGCTACGTTTAATAAAATGAAATCACTCTTCTACAATGATAACATAAACTTGAAACTCCGCATGGCCAAAATAATCAATTACTGAAAGGCGACAGTTTTCGAAGTAGAAACAATCGACGACAATGTGTTAATGTAGAATAGGCGCAAGAGTAATGTCAGGATAGAACAGTGTGGCAATCCATCCTATCTGGCGAAACGGCGTGATGGTAAGTTAGTTTCGACAATTGATTAAATTAACTAAAGTCGCTTTGGAAATAAATCATTCTTGATATCTTATACCAAAAACATAAAATTTTTCTTTTTTTTTCAAAACCCTTTCATTCGCATTGAATTCACGTCTTATATTTTCATTCGACACTATCAAATACACTATTTTCACGTGAATTTTACACCAGACCAAAGACAGTGTGACAATCACACTGCAATCGCAGGTTGTTATAACAACATGGTATGACCAATTCAATCAAATTTTAAAGGTTGGTCATGTTAGAAGTCGGAAGAATCGACGTGCGTGTTTGACTTGCAGTATGAATGTGGAGGAAACTAGAGAGGTGTACCAGGATAGAGTAGTGTGGTCCATTTTCTCTGTCTACCCATACGGGGAAACGGCGTGATGGTTAGTTGTTGCGGTTGTTTATATATTTATTTGTTTCTTGAACAATGATGTAAAACTCCACATTAACTAATTAATACGAATAAAAACTTATGTTTTTGAGAAGTTTTATATTTATAATAATGACTTTGTAAGGTGGAACATGTCTTTTATCCTTCTATTTTTTGTTCCATGCTTCACATCCATAGATAAAAGTCGTTACAAGAATTCCATTTAAATTTGGAACTTTGAATATCGAAGCATAATAAAACAGTATAATGCATTTTGAAGTTTTTTTTTGGTTTTAAAATAGAAACAAAGAGGAGAGACGAGTAGAGGAACGCTACGGCAGTTCAGTGGCAGCTTTCTAGTTTTCTTTTCAATCAGTATAAAGGCTAAATCTTTCGCCATGCATTAATCTTACTCAATGGCAGTGGCGTCCCAAGAATGTTTTCTTCCCCCTGGGAGAGATCTCACCAACTATCTCCCCCTTGTAAGTCTAACTAACTTGTTTTAGGGATTGGAAATGTGGTATCGAACGATATAATAGCAATCGATACCGGAAATAAAATGAATAATAATTATTTACTTCTCTGTTTCTTTTTTTATATACTTTATACATACAACACATATTTAAAATATTATAAAATTGTTAACATGATCTGACAGATGTTATAAAAATTTATTTAGGAACGTTTTTCAAAATAAATCTTTATTACATCTGTCAGATCACGTAAACAATTTTATAATATTTAAAAAAATGTATCTTTATAATATGTATCACTGAAGAAGGACTGTTTGTCCGAAATATGTCTATGTCATTTTATTTTTATAATTAAAGTGTTGTATATACAAAGTATAAAAAAGAAAAAGATAAATAAAGCATCATAACAACACAAAGTATGGCGTACGAGTATATAGAAGAAAATAATTATTTGTAAACTTTTAACTTGAAACATAGTTATAACACCAAAAACAACAAATAACCATCACGCCGTTTCCCCGCAGGGGTAGGCAAAGATAACGAACCGTCATACTACTCTATTCTGACACACCTCTTTAGCTTCCTCCACATTCATACAACGAGTCATACATGCACGTCGCACTTACGTGGATTGTTAAGAATTAGCCGGTCATAAGTCAAATTTCAAAATCGATGTTAAAAATACCAAAAAAATCCTAGATCCAAAGAAATGTCCCAGTAACAATAATTGACCATCCTCAACCACGATCCTTTGACCGTGTGCGCGCGCAGGTGGTTAAAACTTGTCCGCCTAACGAATTGCACGTCGTCATTGTTCTTAGCGCTCTCAGTGGAAACATTAAACAAGGAGAATTTTGCCTTGTCCACCTAATATTTCGAAGTTATCGCTATGGATTCGAATAATTCAGGTAATAATCAAAATTTGTTGATGTGTTTAACATACATTAAAAGTTATTTTATATTATTTGTAGAACTTCAAAAAAAGGTGGTCTAGTATTGAAATTTTTACTTAATTTTCAAGTTTACAAGACATTTTGTTATATTATCGCGTCCTATCGCGTAATGTTTGTTCCTGTACTGTATACTTCTTATATTTGACTAATTAATGACATAAAATTTGGCTGCGGATAGTTGCGGTTGACCAAATTACAGTTATTTTTTTTAAAAGGATGACATCACTTTTTTTCAACAACTTTTTCTTAAAATGTAATAAAGTGTGATTTTCTCAATTTTAGGTATATCTGGTACATCGGGTACAAAAACCGTAAGCCGTAAATATCTTTACTATCAAATGCAGCAGCAAGATTTACCTAATTTAGATGAAAAAATTAAATATCTAAAAAATCACCTATTGTCCTGTTGTGGTGACACTCCAGATAATCTAAGCAGTTTCAAACAAAGATTTGCATATTTTAAAACATCAATGAAAGAAAAATGGTCGAAAGTCCATAGAAAAGAAGCAATGTTTCTTAAAACTAATGAAAAGTGGTTAGGAGGAACATTTGAACTTTCAGCAAACAAGCAAACTCGACCAGGTTGGCCTTCTAAAGCATTTGAAGATTCTAGTGAGAAGACTAAAAGAAAAAAAACGGAGGAAATACCTTATTCGCTTAATAAAGAAGTAATCGTTCGTGCAGCGCAAACAACATTACAGGCTCGAGGAAAAGGGGATGCTTCGAAAATACTACGGGAAATATAACGATTTGATGAATATGCCATGGCAACTGCCAAATTGTATGTCGAGTTATATACTTGGCACCCAATGTCTCCGACCTCGCATAAAATATTGATTCATGATGCAGCTGTAATTGAAAATGCCTTATTACCCATAGGACAGTTGTCGGAAGAGGAAGCAGAAGCCAGAAATAAGCACTTTCGATTATACCGCGAAAACTACGCAAGAAAGTTCTCGAGAGAGGAATGCAACCTTGATATATATAATAGATTATTATCAAGTTCAGATCCACTATTAAGTAGCACGAAACAAACAAAAAAAAAACGATCAAACCAGGTTAATTTTGCCCTGAAACAATGAATATGTTACTACCAGCTGTACCGAATACCGAATCCGATATTTCAGACATGGATTAAAATTTGTCCATTAATGTATAAACATATTTAAAATACTTATTTGCACCAAAATTATTAATCTGTAACTAGATTTATTTTTGTTTGTAAAATTTGTAATAAAAAAAATTTTTTCCTCGAGATTTAGTATTTTTTTATATTTTTGGCTGGGAAATTTTTTTTTTTTTTACTAAGGACAATTTTTTACGATAACATTTATGATTTGAAGTCAAAATATACCGTAAAATAATTTTGACCGCCTAAATCATTCAAATCCACCTATGTGCGTCGATTCTTCCTATTCTAACATGGCCAACCTTTAACATTTGATTAATTTGGTCATGTTATCATTTCCTCGGTCTACCTCGACTTCTTTCTCCATTTACATCGTACACGTATGTTTTCTTAACCATTTTTCTCCATCCATGCGCTCTATATGTCCGAACCAACCTCATCTCAACCAATGCGGTTAAGAAGAGGTTTCTAAGACGTATACGTGGTAGAACGATGTACGACAGAATTTCAAATGCTGATTTAAGAAAGGAGCGTATAGCGGAAGAAGGTGTTATGAACAAACATATGAAAGGATCGCTGCTTTGGTTCTAACATAGTAATTATATCAAAATTATTTATTGTTAAAATGTGAAATTATCACTCTTATGGTATCAAAATTTGTGTGATTAACTTTTTGAGTTCATTAATAAAAACACTGTTTTTTTCAGTTTCGAGTTTATTTTTCTCGACTTGTTTCGAAGGCTTACTTACACCTTTATCATCGGGAGAACGATATTAACTTAAAAGTGGAAAAAAACAGTGTTTTAATTCATAAAAATTAGTCGATATTAATTTAACAATTGTTTTCTTTCAAAACGTTTCGATATTCTTAAATAAAATTGATAGTGCTTAAATCGATACTTCTGTGGAGTAACCCCATCTCTATGTCAGATATGACAATTCTACCCCTATACTCGTATAGTACAATTTGATGTAGTTTTGATTAATTTTATGGGTACGATCAATGTTTGCCGAAATCAAACGATACAGGCCGATACTCGGGGATCTACTAATTTACAAACACGAGTGTGCTCCAGAATGGATAAAACAATGTTTAAACTGTCAATGCACATATGTCTTCTTCTTCTTTTAATAGATCTGACGATCTGTGGTACAGAAATCATGTCTCCTGAGATGATAAAGTCCAGCTGTTCCTTCATATCTAAGGCGGTCTTACAGCTGGACGGCGTCCGGAGGGGATTTCGTAAGCGACTGTATATGCAAGTCTGTCACCTCCCATTCTGACTACATGGTCCCTCCAGTATATTTTTCTGAATCTACTCCACCGAAAAGAAGGATGAAAGTAGAATAAATGCAGTAGAAATGAGATCTCTTAGACGAATGTGTGGATACTCTGTGTATGTCGAAAAAAATATAAGAAGTGAATGCGGTGCGAATGATGATGTTATGAGCAAAATAATGAAAGGATCATTAGGATGGTTTGGACATATGGAAACAATGAATGAAGAAAGAATGGAAAAAATATGTTAACGATGTAAATGGAACCAGAAATAGAGGAAGACCGAGGAGAACCTGGCAATATCAAATAAATCAAATATTGAATGTCGGCCATGTGAGGAGTCAGAGAAAACGACGCGCATGCATGACACGATGTATGAGTGTTGAGGAAGCGAGAGAAATAAGTCAGAAATGAAAAGTGTGGCAGTCCATTCTTTCTGCCTACTCCTTCGAGGAGAGTGATATTTAGTTAGTTAGTTAATGTTTGTGTTCCATACATATGGGCCAAAGAAACCGTTGGATTATTATTACTTTTTTTTTTTAAATAGTAATTTTTGTATGATTAATTTTATCTCAATAGAGACGAAGATGTAAACCGGAAACTGAATATGGTGATCGAGGTGTTTACAGGATTTATGACCTGTCATTGGTTGGGTTAAGCGCACGCTTTATGTAATTACAACATTCCCCATTCCACCTTTCTTATGACCACCATGTCTGACAAGTTTTTGGAAGTTGTATATATGTTAATATCCAACACCACAATTCACATGTCAGTTCCAATTTACAGACCAGCGCCATCTATGAAGATTAGATTTAAGCATTAAGCAGAAGATCTTTATAACGCAATGTTTAACAAAAAAAAAACACCAGTGAATGCTGCGCCAGTGGTAATCTCCAGTACTAAGCAGCAGTAGTACTGCGGATAACACGTCCAACGTCCTCAAGGAACCTGTCCCTTCACGCCCAGTGGACACGAGCGCCGCACTCAGCTCGCTGTGCCCTGGGATTACACTTTCATCACGAAAACAAAACACTTGTTTATACACAGATTTGCAAGAGAGAAAAGTGCATTGAAACAAGCGAAAAATATACGAATTATTATTATAAGGCTTATTTATTCAGGGCCGTTTTCGTGAGTATTTCCCTTAAAGGACGCTTATCAAACAAACAAACAAACCATCACGCCGTTTCTCCGTAGGGGTAGGCAGAGAGAATGAACCGCCACACTACTCTATCCTGGCAAACCTCTCTATACAATGAGTTGTACACGCACGTCGATTCCTCCGACTTTTAACATGACCAACATTTAAAATTTGATTAATTTGGTCATGCCGTGTTTTCCTCGGCGTGACTCTACTCCGTTCTCCTTTTACATCATTAACGTATAATTTATTAACCTTTCTATCTCCATCCGTGCGCTCCATATGTCCGAACCAACGCAGCGATCCTTTCATAATTTTGTTCATAATACCTTATTTTGCTCTATAACTAACTAACTAACTAACTAACTAACCATCACGCCATTTCCCCGGAGGGGTAGGCAGAGAGGATGGATCGCCATAATGCCCTGTCCTGGCATACCTCTCGGGCTTCCTCTACATTCATACATCGTACCATGCCCGCACGTCGATTATTCCGACTTCGAATGTGGCCGCCTTTTAGTAATTGATTAATTTGGTCGTGCCATGTTTTCCTCGGTCGACCTTGGCTTTTTTTCCCACTAACGCTGTATTTGTACAACATTTAACCATTCTACTCTTCCATTCGTTCCATATGTCCAAACCATCACAGGGATCCTTTTTTAATTTTATTCATGATGCAGTCATCTGCCTTACATTTCTTTCTGAAATCTTCGTTCGGTATTGTATCATACAATGTTTTCCCGCACATTCTTCTCACTGATCTCATTTCTACGGCGTTCTTCCTGCTTTCATCCTTCTTTTGTCAGCTCTAAGCTTCACTTCCATACATGAGGGTTGGCACTAGAACTCCATTGTGTACTGCCATCTTTGCTTCTGACCAACCTTTAAAATTTTATTAATTTGGTCATGCCATGTTTTCCTCGGTCTGCCTCGACTCCGTTCTCCATTTACAAAATTAACGTATACTTTCTTAACCATTCTTACTCCATCCATGCGTTCCATATGTCCGAACCATCGCAGCGATCCTATCATAATTTTGTTCATAATATCTTCTTCCGCTCTACATTCCTTTCTTATATCAGCATTTGAGATTCTGTCGTATATCGTTCTACCACACATACGTCTTAGGGACTTTATCTCTACCGCATTTATACTGTTTCATCCTTCTTCTGCTAGTTCCATGCTTCGCTTCCATACTTTAGGGATGGGACCAGAACTCCATTGTGAACGGCCGTTTTCGCTTTCATGAATAGATTATTGTTTCCAATAACTATTTTTTAAGCTCCATTCATTTTGTTAACCACACCAACTCTTATTTTGACGTCCCTATCCGTTCGGCCATCTGCTGTGAACATGCTACCTAAATACACAATTCCCTCACCTGTTCCAAATTCTCTTCGTTCACACTTATATTACAAACTGTCATTTGCTGTTCCCTTTCAAAAACCATCACCTTTGATTTTCCGACATTTTTTTGATTTTCCGACGATTTTCATCATTAAATCATTTGACTTGCATACCTCGTACATTCAGCAAGAACGCTTATCCCCTTATTATAACCTCCTTATGAGCATTAGAAATGCAGGCGAAGAATTGGGCCTAAACATTTATATAAAAAAGACAAAATGGATGGCATTTGGCAGAGCGGATTACTCCGCTCTAACATTACGACTCGGTGGTGAACCATTGGAGAGGGTGGAACATTTTTAATACGATTACATAATCTATGGACCCAGATATGGAAGTGAAGTGCAGGATCGAAGCAGCCCGTAGTTCATTCAACAAAATGAGATCAATATTCTGCATGACAACTTGAACTTGAAACTAAGGCAGATAATGTTGAAGTGCTATGTCTGGTCTGTATTATTCTATGGCTCGGAGACCCTGAAAGTGCACACTATGAACTTGGAAGCATTCGAGATGTGGTTGCACAGGAGAATGCTTCGCATATCGTGAAAAGATTTCCTCAGCAATCTGTAGTAGACAACTGCTAAATGACGTTAAGGTCCATAAAATTTTATATCTGGGTCACATTCTGCGGGGAGATAAATACAGTTTGCTCCAACTAATACTGATGGGAAAAATTGAGTGGCAGCGTGGTCCTGGTAGAAGGCAAACTTCTTGGCTGTGCGACATAAGAGACTGGACCGGGATGAGACATGTGGGGGAGCTGTTCCGGGTTGCGCAAGATAGAGAAGCCTTCACCGGAGTGATTCCGATCTCGAATGCTTCCAACCGGTGCATAGTGTGCATTTTCAGGGTCCAAGTCTCCGAGCCATAGAGTAATACAGACCAGAAATAGTACTTCAACTATAATACTTTGAAAATACTTACCTAATAATAACTCTAACTAAACTAATTAACCATCACGCCGTTTCCCCGAATGGGTAGTCAGAAAGAATGGACTGTCACACTTTTACTGATGCGGCACTCCATCCTTCTCTTTTTGCCCCGCGGGAGACGCGGTGTGATGGGTTGCGAACCTCATCGCCACCAACAGCCATCTCACGCTGAATCAAATATTTTCATGTAAGATGTTATTATATATAGGCGATATATTAAATTCCCATAAAATATAATATAACGACGCGCCTCGATCCTTATATTATATTCAAATTATATATATTTTTTGGGCTATGAATTCATAGACAGGAATCAACAAGGAAGTCCGATAACTTTATTAATGATGACAGTTACCCCAATAACAACACAACTCAATTGCAATGTCAATAGATAAGCTAAAATAATCTATATCAAATAGACACTTTTATCTCCAGACGACCAATTAATCCCAGCCACACGCAAGCCTACTTAAGCGTTGAAATAAATAAGAATGTTATTTTTGCTAGCTCGATTACGGGGGGATATAGGTTGAGAGCGACGTTTTTTTTTTTACTGATTTTCATGATTTTTTTTGACAAAGAAGAGATGCATATAATTAATTGAAACTTTGCATATATGTTTAATATGTATTTAAGTAAACACAGTAATTTTTTTTAAAAGTATTGCGTTGTAAAATATTGAAGATATCAACTGCCACACATCGGAGGTCATATTTGACGTAGCTGTTTGTGTACACTCTGGAGGCAACAATTTTCATTTGAAATCTGAAACATGTCTCTCATATACAAGGTGCGGCGAAACAGACGGTGCAGTTTTGAAGGGCTATTAAAAAAAAACGGCACAATTTACAGAAATGAGATTAATTTTATTTTATTTGGTACATTATGCCGTTTTAAGCATCAAGTCTTGAAGATGACATCAGAAAGATGGTGGCCCCCAGCAGCGATACATTGATGAAGGCGATTTCTGAAGTTTTCGGCTGCATTTTGGCACATCTCGACGGGCATAGCGGCGATTTCCTCCCGAATTCGATCTTTGAGTTCTTCCAAGGTGTGAGGTCGATGTTTAAAAACTTCTTCCTTCAGATAGCTCCACAGGAAAAAGTCGCAAATGCTTAAATCAGGTGAGCGCGCGGGCCATCCCACGTCACCCCTCAGAGAGACGAGGCGCGCGGGGAACATCTGTCGCAGTTTTGTCACCGAAATTCGAGCAGTATGGGCCGTAGCACCGTCCTGTTGAAACCAGATATCTCCCAGATCTGTTTCCTCCATTAGTTCTTCCAATTGAGGTTCAAAAAAATTTTCCAACATGGAAACATAACGTTGAGCGTTGACAGTCACGGTTCGTTCATTCTCCTCGAAAAAATATGGCCCAATCACTCCAAATTTGGAAATCGCACACCACACAGTCACTTTTGGGGACTGAAGAGGTCTTTCGTGAAGTTGCCTTGGGTAATTTTCAGCCCAGTACCGAAAATTTTGTTTATTCACCGCTCCACAGAGATGAAAGTGGACCTCGTCACTACTGAAAAAAGTTGACCTCGCATGAATTCGGTTTAACATTTCTTGGGAGCGATTCATGCGGTTTTCATAGTCAGGAGGTTTCAACTCTTGGACAATCATAATCTTGTAGGGGTGGAATGATAGGTCTTGATGCAAAATCCTTCTTAGTGAGCGGTCAGCAATGCCCAATGCAATTGCATGCTTCCGGGCAGAGCGCCGAGGTGACAGTTCAATAGCTTCTCTCACTCTCGTTAAATTTTTGGGTGTTCTTACGGTTTTGGGTCTTCCTAAACCCCTAGGTCTTAGTGTGGAACCAGTTCCTTCTAATGTACGCACCCAAGTCATGATTATATTACGGTGAGGGACGGTATCACGACGCCTAAGATTGAAGTGCAGCCGAAAGGCCCGCTGGGTGGCGATGACAGAACGGCCATTTTCAAGAAACGTGCGGACGGCAAAGCCCCGTTGCTGTTCGGACCAAACCATGGCAACGACTGAAAACGGCAAGACCCTCCCAATATAATGAGACCACTCCCAGGTTCCTACCCCCACCACACGGGATGTACCGGCCTTTCAAAACTGCACTGTCTGTTTTGCCGCACCCAGTATATGAACCTCAACGTTTCGAAGGCTTTACATCTTCGTCACCGGGAGAACGAAATATTTGTTTTATTTTAGGTTAGGAAAAGTACCACCTTTTCCAACTGATATTGGAGGGGAAAATTGAGGGACGCCAAGTGTCCTGGCTACGAAACGTGAGGGAGTGGACCGGCATCCGAAGTGTGGAGGAGCTGTTCCGAGCGGCCTGGAAAAGGACAGGTTCGCCAATGTGATCGCCAACGTTGGGGGGACCCGACAGGGCACTTGAAGAAGAAGAAGATATTAGGTTAATACAAAAGTTTTGACGTTTTCATATGATCCCAGCAAAATATTTTAATTTCTCGGAACAGATGAATAATATCTGTTTTAAAATGATTTTATTGTATTAAGAATACTTTCCTTCTACTATCTACTCATTTTTGGCTCGGCCAGGGTACATTATAGAGCTCTTATATTTTTTCAAAATTCGGTCGAAAAAGTGAGTCTGATGACTACTGTTAATAGTCATAATTGACAAAGAGAATAGATCAGAAACGATAAACAGAAATTGGGTAGTGTTACATCACGAAAACGCGCGACCACATGTGGCGATGATAATCTGAATTGAATTTGGATGTTATTAAGCAACCACCGTATTCTACAGACCTGGCTCCTTCTGATTATCATTTATTCAGAACACCACAATTTTTTAAATGATAATTTTGTTTATACAATAGAGTGGGTACATCCTATAATAAACTTTTCGGATCAAAGTCATCGGAATTTTACTCCAACGGTATTGATAAGTTGGAGAAGGTCATAAGAACCGATTGAAATTATCTAATTGATTAAATAATTAAATAAATAACACAAACAAAAAAAGGAATAGTTTTATTTTATTTGAAAAAACGTCAAAACTTTTGCATCAACACAACAAAAACAGTTTATCAGTTGTCAAATTTTTGTCTTTATATGAAGCTCTTTTGTTGTTCCACAACTCCAGCGAAGTATCTAGTATTTAACAAAATGAAAAAATCGAGAAAAACTTGAAAATGTGGTAAAATTAAAAGAATCCAATTTCGAATTTCGACCAGGTGAGAAGTCGAAAAAATCGTCGTGCATTCATGACACGATGAGTAAGTACGTCTCACGTGTACGTGAGGATAGAGCAGTGCTGTGGTCTATGCACTTTATCCTACCCTTTGGAGAAAAGGAGTAATAGTTTGTTGGTTAGTCACGTACTTTTGCCAGCCTTTTATAAAAACAGTTTTCGACTTGGCAAGGATTTATTGGATTTGTTGCTAAATGCTTCGGCGATACGAAATTTCCATTCCGAATCACTATGTACGCGACAGCTTGATAAATCGACTCCTTCATCAAACACGAGAATTTCTGTTATCTTACTCCAAGAACTTTACTTCAACACGATATTTTTTAAAAGATAAATATTAAAAACAAGCATCGAGTTGGTTTCTTTTTTCAATCAGATATTAGTAAAAAAATGAAATTACATTTATTAATAATGTGATTTAAACATTGAAATATTATGCAGGCGTTAGAAGAATGGATGCATCTAGCCACCCTTTCATAATGTTGCACGGATATCCCCAAGGTAGACGATCCACGAACCGACCACCAAAAATATGAATCGACTTCGTAGTAGGCCAACCCGTTTTAGGAACCGGCCACAGGGCTTACACTAAGAAGAAGAAGAAGATTTAAATTACTGTAATCGGTTTAAGTGATTTTATCGTTAACACTTTTATTGTCATTCTGGTATTGTTCTTCTTCGCTAGTTTCAATCCAATGGATTGGTTAGCAGCAAAGTGTAACATATCTTTTGCTGGTTCTTGGGATGCCATTTGGGCCTTTAATGTGGTAGTTTCCCATTGCTTTCCACATTTTATTATATGTTACAAATATATTTATTATATGGGCACCGTGAGAGCCGGTCACCTAGCATGGATTAGGCACATATGCCGAGCTGGACAGACCAGAGCAATCATGACCCTATACCCGTCTAGCCCGACCGTTTTAAGACCTCTAGGAAGGCCTAGACAGCGCCTAATGGATAATGTTCTGAATCAGTGATTCCCAAAGTGGTCTATATAGACCCCTAGGGGTCTACGACTACTTGCAAGGGGTCCATGTCAGCGAAAAAAAAAAAAAAAAAAAAAAAAAAAAAAAAAAAAAAAAAAAAAAAAAATTGGGGGTCTATGAAATGAAAATGGGGGGTCCAAGATAGTGGATCTCATGTCAATCAAATCAAATCAGTTTATTAACTCAAAAGACATTACAAAAAGGAAAATGTTTAAGGCATCTATTGAGTACAGGTAAAATATTATAAAAATACAACACAGAACGCATTAGAAATGGTTCGATATTAGGAAGACAGAATACTTTCTAAAGTCAAGAGTATTTGCCCCCTGAAGACGTCAATCTCCGAGGAGACCATTGTTACTCACGGCGATATCCTCACACTGGTATCGTTACTCATACTGAAATCCTCATACTGGTATCGTTGCTTTAAGTTAATTTTTAGGTATTTATTACACTATTATCAAATCAGGGATAAAAGTACTATATAATAAAATGAAATAAAACTGCATACGATTAAAAAAAAAAACACGCTAATAATATTATATATATAAATGGCTTACTTACCGGAAAACTTTGGTGTAAAAGTCGGTTTATATTAATTTTTTTAACCGTAAACGGACAGACGAAACAACAAATTCTTATTAAAAATTATTTAATTCTTCCTAACTGTGAGTGATACCCTTCAAACGGTTTCGTTATTTTAAGATTCGATTAGTTTCTTCGTTTTTTGTTCTTTTCTGATTTCACCTTTACTTGCAAGTTAATTATAACTGTTTAAATTCGTAATTGTAACATTTTTAGTTTCATCGTTTTACGCATTTCAAGTATCGCGATTTAAAATAGATAATATATTTGATTCGAATATACGACTAAGTGGACAATACCACAGTAAGAATCAAAACCAGTTTAAGGCCGAAATTGCAAAATGTAACTACATAATATTGTAACAACTCTGCTTCATTCAATAAATATAAGGTTGAAATAATATTTAAAATGAAAGAGTAAAACTAACTAACTAACTAACCATCACGCCGTCTCTCCGAAAGGGTAGGCAGAAAGAATGGACTGTCACACTTTTACTGATGCGGCACTCCATCCTTCTCTTTTCGCCCCGCGGGAGACGTGGTGTGATGGGTTGCGAACCTCATCGCCACCAATAGGCATCTCCCGCGCACACTTCGATCGTCCAACACCCACAAAATAAATCTAAAACAAATAATATAAAATACAATGATATAAAATAAAATAACAAAATAAAAATAATTTAACACAAAATGCTCTTTTTAGATGGTGCACATATTGAAAGAGTAGATAATAATATTTGAATTGAATAGAAATGTTACAATTGTTTCAGATGGATTTTGTTATGTCAGTTAATATTTAAAAAATTGCATATTTTTCGCCGTTCTATCTTCAAACTGGTTTCGTTCCTTACAGTGGTATCTACTCACTGGTTGTATTATATATTCGAATCACTTAATAAAGCTTCGTAACAATTTTAATATACGCATTATAATAATGTGAAAAATATAATGGCAAGGCTTCCATTTCATTATTTCCAGTGGGATTAAAACCACTAATACCGTTTCCAACCACTTAACAACACGAGTTTAGCCGGCTTTTGAAATGGATGTTTCTCATTTTAAAATACGAACACATCCACAGGCTGTTAAGTGCAATGTATAGCGGACATCTATTACATTATAAAGCCCAGTTTACACTGTCTGCTGGTCCTAACCGCAACCCGAAATTGCGTCGGCCCGCAAACCCTTCGCAAGGACGGTCAAAACCGCCGCGTGTAAATTGACGCTAACAACCCTATGGCGGACAAATTTTCGATTAATAAATTAGAGAGCCACCCTAAGTTGAAAAATATTTTTTACACTAGTCAATAGTGGACAAGAGAAAAAAATGTCCACAAAATAAGTCTTGCTGCTCCAGTCGCTGGATGGTGCCTGGAGCAGCAAGACTGGGAAGTGACAGGACGGGATGGAGAAGTTTCTTGGAGGAAGCTAAGACTCACCTAGGGTTGTAGCGCCGGAGAAGACGAAGAAGATTATATAAATAATGTGGAATAAACAATATTGAAGATTAATACGAATGAAAACGTAAGTATTCTAGAAGTTTTATTATATTTAATGGGAATGACATGCTTCGCCCTTCTAAAGCATTATCAAATATTTATCAATATTTATCAACATTTGTCAACATTATCAACATTTTATAATGCCTTAGAAAGGCGAAACATGTCATTCCTATAAAATATAATAAAATTTCTAAAAAAGCTGACTTTCTAATTCGTATTAGTAATTTAATATGGAGTTTTACAATCATTGTTCACGAAACAATAAATAGTATTGTTATTAAAATACATCTGCAAGATTGTAATTGTCATTATAAGATTTGTATTGGCTGGTTATTATAATAATTGTAAATACCATGTGTTTAAGTTTGTAAGTGCGGGGCATAGAAGGGAAAAAAAGAGTAGCTTAAATGTGGCCTGGTGTCTCTTTGATTTTCGATGAATGAAATAACAATTAATTAATGTCAGTCCCGGATGGAAGGGGGACGGGCCTAGGAAGTGAATGAACGAAGATGACGAAAGGGCGTCGCTGCGCCCTATAACAGTCTCGGGTAAGCGCCGGGTACCCCTTCTATGTTATCATAATAGTTAAACAAGAGTGCAGTTAAATCTGTTATTTTTCACGTCATTGACGGATAAAATACATGAATTGATTCGGTTTACGTCGGCAATTGTGGAGGCATAAAAGTAATCTACGTTGTCAACCGTACCGGTCTACGTAGATAAGGCGAAAGGAGGCTTAGCGTCCTAATGCCGGGAATACGGGGCTTACGCGAATACACTAGGATACGAAATTACGGTACCATACATTTAATAAAGTATTTTAAATACGAATTCTTTATTTATTGTTTCTTGAACAATGATGTAACTTCTTTTCATTTCATTTATTTATTTCATTTATTTATTTTTAAACATATCTAAAGCATTACAGATTTTTTTTCCAATACACTAAAGATACAAGTTAGAGATACACAATAATAAGTAATGCATAATAGATTAATAAAAAGAGCGAGAAACATAAGATGCATGACAAATTAATAAAATAAATATACCATACAATTATAATAAAGATAGTACTTCCCTCAGATGAGCCAAACTATCACAAAATATGACAAACTCCGAGGTGATACGATTAAGCAAAGATAACTGGCATAACCATTGACAGGTTGGTTCTGCATCGTGGGAGATAAAACAATCTATGGCCCCTTTGTCGAAGATAATTATCAGGGACGAACAGACCTACATCACTCAGGATTTCTGAGTTGTGTATACAACCGCCTATCAGTTGAAAGAAATGGACACCCAAGTGAATGTCTCGTCTCCTCTCGAGTGACTGGTAGCCTAGCATCCCTAGCAAGAAATCAGTTGGAAAGAGCCACGGGTAATATCCATACTCCCTAAGATAGAGGTATCGCAGAAATTTTTTCTGCACCCTCTCCACCATCAGGGAATATCGAACCTCATGCGGCGCATTCTTCTTCTTCTTTGCTAGCCTTCTTCCCTCAACTGCTGGATATAGGCCTCTTCCAATTTCTTCCACTCGTCTCTATCCGGCCCCTTTTGCATCCAAAATTTTCCAACCCTTTTGATAATATCATCGGTCCATCTCATCGGTGGCCTGGTGGGAAAATAGACGAAGTGTCGGAAGGCCACCGATGAGATGATGTAACACTCTATATTAAATAATTAATATGAATGAAAACGTCAGTTTTCTAGAAGCTTAATTGTACGAGTATTTTATGGGAATGACATGTTTCGCCCTTCTAAGGCATTATCAAATGTGACGAAACTTCAGTTGTGAGGGTAGTGTGGACGAGTCTATGGACCATAGAGTGGTACGCAGAGAGTTTGTGTGACCAAGGATGCAATGAAGTTTAATAAATTGTGGTATCCGTGAAAGTGGGTTTGCGATAAATACCAAACGTATGTTTATTATTATTCCTGCCGATGGTTAGATCTAAAAAGTATTTTTTTTAGTCCGTTTCATATTCTATTGTGAATTTGGTATTTTTATTGACCGTATTGGACCAGTTGAAAAATAAGTCAAACTCTCTGGTGGAGCCTTCACATCAGATCAAAATATCGTGTATAGTAGACGATGTGTTGGATATTGTTTGAATTTAGTAAGACGGATTCAATATAGTCCATAAAGATTTCAGATAGTCTGAAAGAAGAGAAGGGAGCTTAAGCAAAATAATGGCTTAGCATATGACCGCGAAATAATTAACTAACTAACTAACCATCACGCCGTTTCCCCGAAAGGGTAGACAGAAAGAATGGACTGCAACACTTTAATCGATGCTGCACTCCATTCTTCTCTTTTCGCCAACGCGAGAGACGCGGTGTGATGGGTTGCGAACCTCATCGCCACCAATAGGCATCTCCCGCGCACACTTCAATCATTCAACGTCTACGTAATAAATCTAAAACAAATTATACAAAATACAATCATATAAAATAAAATAACAAAGAAAAATAATTTAACACATAATGTTCTTTTAGGTGGTGCACTTGTCGTCAGCTGGACGATCCGGACATTTGGGTTTATTTAATTTTTTATTCCACTGTTTACATTTTAATTAGGCACTTAAAACAATCCAACACCAGCAAAAACTTGAAAATTTGATTGAAGAATTTATTCAAATTGTCATTGGAACAAATGAAATTTTTATTTTTACACCTGTCAAAATTATTTTTATAAACGAAAAAACTTGTATTATTTTAACATCAGAAGAGTGAAAACGTAATAAAAACAATAAAATCAATAGCACAAAATAATGGCTAAGCATATGACCACAAATTCTTTATATTCTGCTTCTTTCATTCTATAGACCTAAGTTTTACAGAGGGTTGTTCCTTCTATGGCGTGGATTCTCAGATGTCCTTCCATCTTTGAGATGGTCTTCCACGTGGATGAGTCCCGTGAGGCTAATTATGTAGTGCAATATATTTTTTTTGAAAAACTCTTTGGTCTTCTTCTTCTTCTTCTGATTTATTTAGGACTGTGTCCTGTTATTTCTCGGAGCCTTTTCCTGGAATGCAGATGTCCATCTGTTTCTCCATCTTTTAGGTGGTCTTCCTGCAAGTCGATTTCCTGTTGGCACTTTATTTGCGGCTATATTTATCACTCTTTCAGAACATGCTCTTTCCACGTTATCTCTTCAGTAGCGTGTTCTCAGTCTTCCCCATCGCACGACATCTTCTACATCTTCTACACGTAAGTCCCGGATGGACAAGGAACAGGCCTAGATAGTGCAGCGAGACTGACGAAAGGGCGTCGCTGCGTCCTATAACAGTCTCGGGTGGTGGTGGGAACCTTATATATTCTACATTGCAGATCTTTCTTATTTTAGAATTTCTTATTCTGTCTCGGAGTGTTGTTTCCGCAACGGATCGGAGAGTCATGGTATCGGTAACATTGTATCATATGTTATTATCACAAGACTTTTTTGCCCATTTAACAAACATGTTTCGGGACATAAACTTCCCTTCTTCAGTATATGAATTTTAAACTAAAAAAATCAAACAAGAAGAATGGAAGTTTGTTTCCCAAAACATTTTGTAAAAATAACAAAATAGTGTTGTGATAATACGATGTTATCAAAGAGTTATTCAAATATGAATTAACAACACAAAGTGATGGCGAATATTGAAGAAAAGAATTCAACTTCAAAAATACTTAAATATTGAGATAACTTCCACATAGGGTAATGGCTCTGACCGGTTTCTGTAGCTCGCTACCATCTACTGGTGAGAAGATGGCAGCAAGCTGCTGACATAGAGATTTCAACACAACAAGTGGATGAGTTTGTTTATTTAGGAAGTATATTTAAAAAGGATGGGAGAGTGGAGAGGTATATTGATAGAAGGGCTGGAGCAGGCAGCAAAGTAAATGGTGCACTTAAATATGTCATCGCAAACAAAACCCTATCCAAAAAGCTAAGAACACACAGTGCATAGTGGTGTTTGTATGAAATTGAAGAATGGTACTGCCAAAAAAGGGATGAAAGTAGAATAAATGCAGTAGAAATGAGATCTCTTAGACAAATGTGTGGATACTCTGTATGATAGAATGTCGGATGAAAATATAAGAAGTGAATGCGGTGCGATTGATGGTGTTATGAACAAAATAACGAAAGGATCATTAAGATGGTTTGGACGTATGGAAATAATGAATACAGGAAGAATGGTAAAAAAATTATATGAATGGAATTAGAAATAAAAGAAGACCGAGGAAAACGTGGTACGATCAAATAAATCAAATATTGAAAGCCGGCCACGTGAGGACTCAGAGAAATCGACGCGCGTGCGAATACGATGTATGAACGTTGGGGAAGCGAGAAAAATATGTCAGGAAAGAAAAGTATGGTAGTCCATTATTTCTGCCTACCCCTTCGGCGAGATGGCGTGATGGTAAGTTAGTTAGTTAGTTTTAAATATTTATCTACCTACGTACTTGAAAGAAACAATAAAATTACAATAATAATAAATAATAATTGTATACTTTTTTCTGTCAACGACTGTACAAATGTAGGCGCCGGCTATCGCTGTTGTCGAGTGTGGCTTTGGAGGATGTATCCGAAAACACTTTGCGCCTTCTGATTGGCCAATTTAAACTTTCAAATATAGAACCGGCGCTGCCATTGGTCCCCGAGGAAACACGCGACCCATCTCCCATTCCGGTGGAGGAAAGTTTTGCTAAGAAAATCATTTACAATGACTCTGAGGGGTTGGACTAAAAATAACGTAAATTTTCTTATATCTAAGGCGGCAGATAGTACAAAACCAACTAAACCAACTATATCCCTACCATAGATTTTATAACTATTCGAATTTAAACTTCAGAATATGGGTAAAGTTTCAAAATTAAAATTAAGGGCGTTTAAGTAATAAAAAGTATGTTAGAAGTACGTCTTTAAGACTATAGGGAATATCAAAAATTGAAATACAGTGGTAATTATATCAGTGTACCGTGTATCGACCCTTATGTATGAAAACAAAGGATGGAACTGACAAAAGAAGCATGAAAGTAAAATAAATGCAGTAGATATGAGATCCCTTATACGAAAACTAACTAACTAACTAACCATCACACCGTCTCTCCGAAGGGGTAGGTAGAAAGAATGGACTGCTACAATTTTCTTTCCTGACATATTTCTCTCGCTTCCTCAACATTCATTTATCGTGTCATGCACGCGCGTCGATTTCTCTGACTCCTCATATGGCCGACATTTAATATTTGATTTATTTGATCGTGCCACGTTTTCCTCGGTCTTCCTCTATTTCTGGTTCCATTTACATCGTTAACATATGCTTTTTTTACCATTCTTTCTTCATTCATTCTTTCCATATGTCCAAACCATCTTAATGATCCTTTCATTGTTTTGTTCATAGCACCATCATTCGCACTGCATTCACTTCTTATATTTTTATTCGACACTCTATCAAACACAGAGTATCCCACATTCGTCTAAGAGATCTCATTTCTACTGCATTTATTCTACTTTCATCCTCAGACGAATGTGTGTAAAAAAAGTGTTTGATAGAGTGTCGAATGATAACTTGAACTGCAGGATGGCAGTCAAAGCACTTACCACTCGGTCACTAAGGTCATCAACATGGAAATAATGAATGTAGAAAGAATGGTAAAAATAATAAAAGTTAACGATGTAAACGGAACTAGAAATAGAGGAAGACCGAGGAAAACGTACAAGCAAAAATAATATATATTGAATGTCGGCCGCGTGAGGACTCGGAGATATCGACATGTGTGCATGACACGATGTATGCATGTTAAGAAAGCTAGAGAATTATGTCAGAAAAGAAAATTGAGGCAGTCCATTCATTCTGTCTACCCCTTCGGAGACACGGCGTGTTGATAACATTGTTAGATATTTAAAAATAGAACAAGGATCGACGGTTTATTTAACGTTCAAAATTGGCGTGTAGAAGCAGTTTCATACTCTCCTATATTGAAGCGATTCATCTATAGTATTCTTAATAATGTTAATATAAATAAAACCCAAAGTGTGTTATTGTGCATCCCAATAACTTGCTTAAAACTGGATATTTTTTCTTCAATTTTATACTATTTATTAATTGTACACCGGCGGTTTTTCAGGTAATACTTTGTATATGAACTGAATTAGTATACACATATTCTTTCACCCATACAATGTTATTTAATCTAATAAACTAATTGATATTGAACATCAATGGTATTTGTGTAATATATATATTGGGTTTATTTTTATACTCAACAATAGCAATAGCGAAGCGTTGCCGGGTCAGCTAGTAATACGAGTACATATAGTTAAGATAAGGTCCCTTAGATGAATGCATGATAAAACGTTGTACGACAGAATTTCAAATGTTGAAATCAGGAAGGAATGTAGAGCGGGAGAAAAAAAGTATTATGAACAAAATTATGAAAGAAACACTGCGTTGGTCTGGGACATATGGAACACATGTATGGAGAAATAACGGTTTAGAAAGTATACGTTAACGATATTTATGGAATAACGACTCGAGGAAGGCCGAAAAATATATGAAATGACCAAATTAATCAAATTTTAAAGATCGTCTATTCCAGAAAAATTTACGTGCGTATATGATTCGCTGTATGAATGTGGTGGAATCTAGAAACGTGGGTCAGGATAGACTAGAATGGCGGTCCATTCTCTTTGTCCATTCTCTCATTTCTACCATTCCGGGGAAACGACGTGATGGTGTTCTTGTTGTTGTTATTTATATAAATAATAATTATTTAAATTAAATACTTTATTTGAAAAATGGAAAAAGGTTTGGTTTATCATCAACCCTATTCTTCACAAAAGACTAATTATATTGTGTTTGGCAATCACCAAATAATTTAGGGGTTGAATTTTTACCTCTTAACTACCTAATTCAAAGTCCCTTTCAGTCAATTGGGCGCACTCCGATGAAATTAGATTTTCTCGTTTGCGCCTAAAACTTTTCTGTTTTAAATATGGAACAGCCTGGAACAGTGACTCGTGAACTTATTGCAGAATTAGCTATACCCAGCCACAGTCCGGTTAAATGGTACCCCAAATGGTGGTTCGATGTTCTTCACTCTAGACCAGTCTCGTCCCACTCGGTTCTGTACCAAGATCCAACCGCCACCCACTCAAGGCCATTTCTTGTCACCGTCTCTTGGTCTCCACCCAAGACCTAAATCTCCCACCCATGGTCACCCCCAACTCCTCCAAATTCTTCCCTATCCAGGTAGCCAGGTCCAAATATCGGACCCAACCCACCACATCCATCAACCAATAATATCTAACCTTTACATCCAAGAAATAAATGTCCAAAATGTGATGAAAGAATTGCTTCCGTGCTGGAACTCCCGAGAAGACGATATCCAAAGTAAAAACACGCGCGTATTCGAATGCAACGTTGTATCGAAACGATCTCGGGGAACAGGCAAGGGTAGCCAGATATGGCGAAACCCAACAGTGGGTAGCAGTGCTACTAGTACTATACACATGTCTAAGCTTATAACGAATGGACAGGCTGTGGAACAGATAGCGTCAGGTGTTGGGGGGGGGGGGGGGGGTTGCCAAAACGACGCGGAAGGCCACAGAAAACCTACGTTTGACCTATAATAACAAAATGAATTGAGACGAGAGCTGACACAAAAATAAGGTGGGACTTAGTCAAACAGAGTGGGACATTCCGAAATAAGTAAAATTTGCGATGTGGAAGATGTTGTGTGATGGAGAAAACTGAGTAGACACTGCAGAGATCACGTGGAGAGTGACAAGCAAAGTGGCAAATAAAGTACCTGGAAGGAACAGGAACAGGTTCCGGAAAACAACAAGCAGTGTCCTAAATAAACCAGAAAATGGAAAAAGATTTTTGAACAATAATAAGGCAATAACTTTAAAGATGAATTTACAAAATATTATGATATGTAACAAACGATTAGCATAACAAATAAAATGTTGAGATTTCGCTAAAGGCCTGATTGTGAGTTTTAAGAGTTTCTGGTGGGATGTTTAAAATGTCACGAGGCACCCTTGTCCAACGCAGAATAACCCACAGAAATGAATTAAAAGTATTTTACCTTTCATGTTTAACAGGACAAAAGAGATTTCTTAACACTGGGAGTATTATCTTGAAAAAGTGAAGCCATACATATACCAAAATGCAGGAATTAGAATTTTGAGTGAAAAATGCATATTACTTTAATTAATAAGTACATACGATTATAAGAACACACCTGATGATTTTATTGAAATCTTTAAATGGAAGTTCTTTTTTAATAATAACTAACTAACCATAATAATGCTAGGGCATTATTGAACAATTTATGAAGACTTAGAACGGCGATACATGTCATTTCCTTCTTCTTCTTCTAAGTGTAGGTCTTATGGCCTATTTATTAAGAGGAATTGACCAACTGTCGATCCATCTCTTTGATGGTCTGCCCGGGGGTCGTTTACCTTGGGATTATCCTGCAACTCAATGAGAGGGAGTCTGGATGGATCTATTCTTCTCACGTGTGAATACTAGTATCTTCTCTTTTGCTGTCTACACGTAACGACATCTTTAACATTCGCATATTTCCCTTATCCTTGAGTTCCTAATTCTATCGCGTAGCGTCTTTCTAGATATGTTTCTGAGTGTATTAATTTCTGACCCTCTGAGGTTTTTGTGTGATTTGTGTCATTTGTGTTATTTGTGTCATTTGTGTCATTTGTGTCATTTGAGACATTTGTGTCATTTGTGTCATTTGTGTTATTTAAGTCATTTGTGTCATTTCTAAATATAATGAAACTTCTTAAAAACAGACGTTTTCATTCGTATTAATCAAAAAAATATTACGTGGTATTCAATTATTCCGTTTCGTGGTAAATCAACTTAAAGACCAAGTGGAATTAAACTTATTACGTACTGCTAAGATATTTATTTTATTTTATTATTTTCAATGTGGTAAGAGTTCTCCTTAAAACATTTACTTTTAAGGGTTAGACGCATATTATTTGTGCAAATTTATGTGAAAATATTCTTTACATCAAAATGAAGTTCTCAAAGAGGCATAGTTCACGTGCTTAAAAGTCAAAATAATATAAAACGTATTCAAAATACTGAATAAGGAGGAAGCAATAGAGGTGTGTCAGGATAAAATAGTGTGGCGGTCAATTCTCTCTGCCTATATTTATATAAGAAAATGGTTTATATTATATATAATATGAACGCTATGCTTCGCCCTGTATGGCGTTCCAGTATCATTTCGAGAAAGCGTAGCGTTCATTCAGCAGTAGCGTTAAAAGCGTACTTCTGTACAGATGTGAGACTTGGAAATCTACCGCGGACGTTATTGGAAAACTCCAGGTGTTTATAAATAGGTGCCTTCGCTCAATATTCAAGATCTATTGGCCCCAAACAGTGTCAAATGCCGTTTTCTGGACCATGGCAGGCGAAAAGCCAATTAGAGAACAAGTTACTAGACGCAAATGACAGCGGAACGGTCACACTCTGAGACGGAACCCAGCCTGCATCGCTCAGGGCGCACTAGACTGGTACCCTATGGGGGACAGAGGAAGCAAGGCAGACCTAGAGCCACCTGGAGAAGAACCCTGCAGGACGATGTTAAGACAGCAGGCCTCACTTGGGATGATGTAAGGCATCAGGCATGCGATAGAGTCGGGTGGAGAAGGTTCCTTGAAGCCATATGCATCACGGAGGTGTGACGGGACAAAAATCATAAGAAGAAGATATAATATGAATTCATTATTTGTAAAGATTTAAAAAAAAACTCTATTAAAAAAACATTTCTTCTAAATATTAGGTCCTTACATATGAAATTGGCGTTTTGCCGTACTGGCAACTTTGATCTCAAATATCTTCTCTTTGGTTAGGAATTCCAAATTGAAATTTATACAGCTATTTACTCAAGTATTTGTGTTTCGAAAATTATAATTCATTTGTTTTTTCCTCAATTGTTTTTTTTCTTTGCGTCACTCAGTTTACAAAATGAAAAACTTGAAATATCGCGTTATTTACGAGTACGAGTTCTACCGTGGCACCAGTGCTGCAGAAACGGCTCGAAGGATTAATGATGTGTATGGCGACGGTGCCGCAAAAGAAAACACAGTGCGTTTTTGGTTTCAACGTTTTCGTTCTGAAAATTTCGACCTGTACAACAAGCCCCGTGGACGGCCGGACACCAAAGTTGATAATGAAGGATTGAAGGCTATTGTGGAAGCGGATCCATCGCAAACCACGTCCGAGTTAGCTGCAGGCTGCGGTGTTAGTGATAAAACTGTTTTAATCCACTTGAAGCAAATTGGGAAGGTGAAAAAGCTTGAAAGGTGGGTACCTCACGAATTGAGTGAAGCAAATCAACAAACGCGCGTTGACTGCTGCGTTGCATTACTCAACCGGCACAATAATGAAGGGATTTTGAATCGAATCATTACCTGTGATGAAAAGTGGATCCTGTATGATAATCGGAAGCGCTCATCGCAATGGCTGAACCCTGCCGAACCAGCCAAACCATGCCCCAAGCGAAAATTGACTCCAAAAAAGTTACTTGTGAGCGTTTGGTGGACTAGTGCTGGTGTCGTTCACTACAGCTTTCTTAATTCTGGCCAGACGATTACGGCAGATGTCTATTGTCAGCAACTGCAAACCATGATGGAAAAGCTAGCTGCTAAACAACCGAGGCTGGTTAATCGCTCTAGGCCACTGCTGCTTCATGATAACGCTAGACCACACACTGCACAACAGACTGGTACCAAATTAGAAGAGCTTCAATTGGAATGTCTAAGACATCCACCGTACTCTCCGCACCTTGCCCCAACAGATTACTATTTTTTTCGAAATTTGGATAACTTCTTGCAAGGGAAAAAATTCAACTCCGATGGGGCAGTCCAAACCGACTTCAAAGATTTTATTGATTCCCGTCCGAATGGTTTTTTTAGTAAAGGGATCGATGAACTACCTATGAGATGGCAAAAGTGCATAGATAGCAATGGTACATACTTTGATTAAATAAATATATTATATTAAAAAAAAATCAACTTTATGTTCCTCCCATACAAAACGCCAATTTCATATGTAAGGACCTAATATAAAATACGAGTAACATACGAGTTTTGGTCAAGCCAACATTACACCCTTATAATATTTGTGGGTTTTGAAAATGGGTCTTTTTGGTATGGTGATGGGTACGGAAGTATGACCTAAAATAAGCATATTTTATTCAAAATTAGAGAAATCGGTATAGTTATTTTAATGTTTCTGTATAAAGGTATTTACATACATAACCTCCAATATGAGCAGTAAATATCAAATTATATAATTATTTTCATATTATTTTTGTATTGAATCATATTTACTACCCCTGATAAAGGCAATAAGTGGAAATATTATTAAAAAAAAAAATCGTTTCATTTAATTACCATTTACACAAAACAGTTTAAAGAAATAATCGGGTAGTATCGAGGTTTGAACCCATGTCCTATCAGAAGCCATGCGTTCTATCCCCAGATCACCACTCGAATGAATATATTGTCTGTTTCCTAGAAGTTTCAACAACAACAACAACAACAAACCATCACGCCGTTTCCCCGCAGGGGTAGGCAGAGAGAATGGACCGCCACACTACTCTATACTGGCAAACCTCTCTAGCTTCCTCCACATTCATACAACGAGTCATACACACACGTCGATTCCTCCGACTTCTAACATGACCAACCTTTAAAATTTGATTAATTTGGTCATGCCATGTTTTCCTCGGTCTGCCTCGACTTCGTACCCCATTTACATCATTAACGTATACTTTCTTAACCATTCTTTCTCCATCCATGCGTTCCATATGTCCGAACCAACGCAGCGATCCTTTCATAATTTTGTTCATAATACCTCCTTCCGCTCTGCATTCCTTTCTTATATCAGCATTTGAGATTCTGTCGTATATCGTTCTACCACACATACGTCTTAGGGACCTCATCTCTACCGCATTTATTCTACTCTCACCCTTCTTCTGCCAGTTCCATGCTTTTCCATACATTAGGGTTGGGACCAAAACTCCATTGTGAACGGCCGTTTTCGCTTTCATTGATAAATTCTTGTTTCCAATAACTATTTTTAAAGCTCCATTCACTTTGTTACCCGCATCAACCCTTCTTTCGACGTCACTATCCGTTCGGGCATCTGCTGTGAACATGCTACCTAAATACACAAATTCCCTCACCTGTTCCAAGTTCTCTTCGTTCACATTTATATTACTAACTGTCATTTGCTCTTCCCTTTCGAAAACCATCACCTATGACTTTCCGACATTCATCATTAAATCATTTGACTTGCATACCTCATACATTCTCGACACCAAGACTTGTAATTCGTCCGTCATAGAAGTTTCATTTTATTTTATAGGAATGACACGTTTTGCCTTGCAGTATTAAATATCTTTGATATTTGATTATATCTTAGTATATTATATCTTATAAAACAAACGTTTTAAACAAATGGTAAATGGTATTAGAATTTATAAAACTATCTCGAAACCGAGTATAATAGCTATTAATTATGAGAAGGAATTGGGTCGTGTCCAGGGTAGAACCTAAATCCTCTAGATCAGAAGGCAAGCTTTCTATCCCTTAAAAATTTCTAATATGTTAGCAATGGTGAAAAATGTAAAGGCTTTTAATAGAAATTGGCTGGTTATGGCGCTTTTTTACTTGACTATAGGCGACTCTTAGGGGGTACCGCAACTTCATTCAATTTCTTATGTCATACGTCATTTGTCTTATGTCATGCTGTTGTATTGCTATGAGTGTACGGCGGGACATCGATGGAGGGTAGCGTAGCTTAAATGTGGTCTGGGTCCCCCATGGTTGCAAATATACATATATGATTTTTTTTAACGTAAGTCCTGCATGTTCATCAATGAAAGCGAAAATGGCCGTTAATAATGGAGTTCTGGTCCAAACCCTTATGTATGGCAGCGAAGTATGGAACTGGCAGAAGAAAGATGAGAGCAGAATAAATGTGGTAGAGATGAGGTCCCTAAGACGTATGTGTGGTAGAACGATATACGACAGAATCTCAAATGCTGATATTAGGAAGGAATGTAGAGCGAAAGAAGGTATTATGAACAAAATTATGAAAGGTTCGCCGCGTTGGTTCGGACATATGGAGCGCATGGGTGAAGAAAGAATGGTTAAAAAAGTATACGTTAACGATGTTAATGGAGTAAGGAGTCGAGGTAGACCGAGGAAAACATGGCATGACCAAATTAATCAAATATTAAAGGCTGGTCATGTCAGAAGCCGGAGGAATCGACGTGCGTGTATGACTCGATGTATTAATGTGGAGGAAGCTAGAGAGGTGTGCCAGGATAGAGTAGTGTGGCGGTCCATTCTGTCTGCCTACCCCTGCGGGGAAACGGCGTGATGGTTTGTTGTTGTTGTTGTTGTTAAGTCCCGCATGGACGGGGGATAGGCCAAAGGCGCCGCTGCGACTATAACAGCTTCGGGTAAGCGGAGGGAGCCCTCTATGGCTTGGCCACATATATTTTTGTCATACAATTCCCTTGGGAGTACAAGAAATATAAAAAAGTGCATATATAAATCGATATATAATTATAGGTTTTCCACAAGGTGTGAGAAAGGTAGAGATTGTCGCCAAAGGGCGGGGATTCTTCCCCTCTTTCTAGAATGTTTCTTCCTCTGAAACTTTTTCAATTATTTGGAAGTTTTCGCCTGTGTAAATACACGTAGAGAGAGAGAAAGTAATTCATTACCAAGCAAGTGTGTTGAGAGAAACTTTGGCTCTTATAAAATTCTTGGAATTTATTAAAACACAATAAATTACCGGACGAAACAGTCAGACTTACTCATTTACTGAGAAGAATGTTTTAGACTGATGCCGCATATGTTAATTTAATATACAACCCTTATGTATAGAAGCAAAGCATGGAACTGGAAAAGGAAGGATGAAAGTAGAAAAAAGAGACGTTTTCGTTTGTATTAATTCTCTCTCTCTCTCTCTGGTTTCAATCCTGGGATTGGTTTGCAGCAATTTCCTCTATTCTTCTCTTCCATTCTTCCCTGTCTTGTGCGGCTCTTTTGAAATCTGCATACGATAAGCAGTGCACGTCCACCAACAGGTCCTCCAGGTACTCTCGGCGTGAGCGTCCCCAAGAGTTTGTCCTCTCGGTCATACCCTCCATTATTCTTCTTCTTCTTATTATTATTTTGTTAAATCGCTCTTTACATCATGACAGCATGAGCCAAATCGATGTAAAAGGTTTTATAGCTATCATAGTGATTCTCGTGACATGTGATAGGTAGCTAATCTATCACCATTTTATTGTCACGTGAATTCTACACCAGACCATAGACAGTGTGACAATCACACTGCCCTCGCCGGGAATCGAACCCGGAACCTTCGGGGTGGCAGTCAATGCACTTACCACTTGGCCACGAAGGAAATGGCAATGGGCTGGACACTTGGCTAGACAGGGTGGCAACAGATGGGCATCCAGGATACTCAGTTGGAGACCATGGGCAAATAGGTGAAGTGTCGGAACGCCACCGATGAGATGGACCAATGATATTGTCAAAAAGGTTGGAAAATCTTGGATACAAAGGGGACAGGATAGAGACGAGTGGAGGAAATCGGAAGAGGCAGTGGTGGGAAGAAAGCTAGCAAAGAAGAAGCAGAAGAAGCTCTTGAGGGAAAACGGCGTAATGGTTTTGTTTTTTTGTTGAAGCTTCATAAATAATGCTTCAAATCTTTTTCTCAGACAAATATATATTTCGTTGAATATTCCTGTATGTAATCCAATAGCAAATGAAGAATTTTCTCTCTCGGGATGTTCGGAGAGATTTTTCTCTTACTCTCCATGTATTAAGCGAACTTGGCTTAGGTACATGAAATCCTGATGTACATAGGAGGGAGTATACTATATTTATGTAAGGTTACCTGCATGTTATGTACTCCTGGCTGCATTTGAGTCAACCCCTAATCGCTTGCGAAGAACAGGGTGTGGAAATCTTGTATTAAATATATTTGTACACTGAAGAAGGTTGGATCACAACCGAAACATGTTTGCAAATCGAAAAATAAAGTGTTGTGAAAATACAATGAGTTATTTTATTCATCAGATTATTTTGTTTTTAAAAATGGGCAAATACATTTTAAGGATTAATTGAATCTCAATAGAGACGAAGACGTGAATTGTTTTTTGGAAACAGAATATGGTGGTCGAGGCGTTTTACAGGACTTATGACTTGTCATTGGTTGGGTTAAGCGATCGCTTTATGTAATACAACATTTCCCATTCCGCAGTTCTTACGATCACCACGTCTGACCCATTTTTGAAAGATGTATATATGCTACTATGTTGAGAAACACTTCACATATTTTTAGTTCAATCTACTTTAGCGCCAGTGGCGGTACTCCCATAGAAGCCCAGAAGCCCGGCTTGCGTAAAAAAAATTTATTCAAAACCTCTTCTGGCTTACAGAGTTTCAGCTCATGTGACTATTCCTCTTACGTCTGATGGGAACATTGTTGGAAAGTGATTTGGTGGATTGTTGGTTTATGCGGGGGCATGATTACTTAGATTTGTGGGTTTTGATTAAAAATTTCTTACGCAAGCCGGGCTTCTGGGCTTCTATGGGAGTACCGCCACTTACTAGCGCCATCTATTTAGATTAAATTCTGTTTCCAAAAAACAATTGACATCTTCGTCTATATTGAGATACAATTAATCCTTAAAATAATTTATTATTTCATCTCAGTATGAAACAAATTTCCAGCTTCTCGAATGCATTCAGAAATTCACCACCCCTAATGCATTTCGAATCACGAATTTGCATTCTGAAATGCTGGGATGTATATTGGCTGTATGCAGTAGATACAGGACAATGGATCTGCGGTCTCTATTCCAGATCATGTAAATCGTAAAACGGAGCAACGTGAGATAACTTTGGATGACGACCTTCTGAAAATAGTTCGTTGACTAGAAACTATTCGTGTTTATTTTGGTGTAGGTATCCTTTATAAAGGAACAGTTGACTGATAATATTTTGGAATTTCAGTGTTAACGCCTTAACTTTCAATAAATTGATAGTATATTTTTAACATTTTTTTTTACTGTGTACAAATACTTGTAGACAAATATTGTAACTGTATTTGTCTACAAGTATTTGTATACATTAAAAAAACAAAATGTTGTATAAAAACTGGTCAAAGTTAAAAGCATATAAAAATTGGAGAGTTTTCTCCAGGCGTTGTCTAGTAATGTGTGATAATTCGATTGATAGCCTTTCACATTACATTAATAAAGATTTTCTGCTAAATGCTTACATCTAATCTCAATAGATGGTGCTAGTGTAGATTGATCTAAAATATGTGAAATGTTTCTCAACATGTAGCATATATACAACATTCAAAAATAATTGTCAGACGTGGTGTTCGTAAGAAGGGCGGAATTGGGAATGTTGTATTACATAAAGAAAACCAATGACAAGTCATAAGGCCTGTAAACGCCTCGACCACCATATTCTGTTTCCAAATAATTTATATCTTCGTCTCTATTGAGATACAATTAATTTTTAATTGGGCTTGAAAATCAACGTTAAGAAGACTAAATGGATGACATTTGGGCGACTTAATTATTTTACATCCACTCTGCAACTGAATAGTGACCAATTTAAGTACCTTGGTAGCATTATCACTAAAGCGTTTGACCCGGAAATTGAAATAAAATGAAGAATTTAAGTTGCACGAGTTGCATTTGATAAAACGAGAACATTTTTTTGAAACGATAATCTTAACTTGAAACTCCGACAAATAATGATTTAGTGTTATATACAGTCTGTTCTACTATATGGCTGCGAAACCTGGACTCTAAAGATGAATGTAATGAACCGGTTGGAGGCGTTAGAGATGTGGATATACCGCAGAATGATCCGTATGCCGTGGACCGTTAGGGTCAGTAATGCAGAAATACTACAGAGAGCCAGAGCCAATAGAGAGCTGTTGTCGAGTGTGAAAATAAGAAAGGTCTCATATTTGGGTCATGTGCACAGGGGAGAAAAATACCACCTCCTTCAACTGATAATAATGGGTAAAGTGGAGGGACTTCGAGGAGTTGGTAGAAAGCAGCTGTCCTGGCTGCGGAACATAAAATAGTGGACAGGAATTACAAGAGTTCAGAACCTGTTTCAAATGGCGCAGGACAGAGAAAGATACCAGGGGGAAGACGGGAAACAGCGTGTTCCAGAAAATCTGGTCTCCATCTTGGAGATTGTTTTAAAAAGTACCATACTTTGCAAAACTATAAGTAGTCCATAATGTTTTTTGTAAATTGTTTTTTATTTGAAGAATAAATCATTACAAATGAATACCTGTCACTAAAAATATTTTGACATTATTTAAATTAGAGTTGGCTGACAAACAATATCAAAAAATAATGAAGTGGTTAGGGTTAATACGAGTACATGAATTGCTTGAGAATAAGTCTCCGACCGCATTTATGTATACTCTCGTCAAAAGCATTATCCCATACAGCATGCCGCATTGACCTTGGGGTATTTAATTTTTTTTATCTCACTGACAGATTATGTTTCCACAAATGTACTATTATGAAGTGCATTAGGGTGTCAGATTTTTTAAATGTACACAGTATTTTGGTTAGATAATGCTTTTGTAGAAACGCAATGAAAATTCAACAATATTTATATTTAATTTGAAACGCTATTATAATATCACAATCAATTACTTAATTTTATTTAACGGGGTTATCTATGAGAGTAGATTACCTTTCACGCTCATGTTGAGAGAATTTGTGGCATTGCGCTGAAGATGTTGGGCTTCATAATTCGGACCGGAAGGGTTTTCAGAGATCCCAATGTGCTCAGAGTACTATACAATTCATTGGTTCGGAGCAGACTCGAAAGTGGTTCTGTGATATGGAGTCCGCACGAGGCGAGATATTCCCTTATGCTGGTGAGGGTTCAGAAAAAAATTCTGAGGTATCTCTACATGAAGGAGTATGGTAGCTATTATTATTATTATTATTATTTGTTGAATCGCTCTTTACATCATGACAGCATGAGCCAAATCGATGTAAAGGGTATTATTATAGCTATCATAGTGATTTTCGTGACATGCGATAGGTAGCTAATCTATCGCCATTTTATTGTCACGTGAATTCTACACCAGACCATAGACATTGTGACGATCACATTGCCCTCGCCGGGAATCGAACCCGGAACTTTCGGGGTGGCAATGGTCAATGCATTTACCACTCGGCCACGAAGGTCGTCCATCTATCCATGGCTCTATCCCACAGCGTTTCTTTTGGGAATGTTGGGGTCTAATTTTCTGCAGCTTCGAAGAGACGGGTTTCTCATAACCCATTTCTTTAGACTTATTAGGGGATATTTTGAAAACTCAGCCGTGCTGGAGGGTGTAGGTCTTTTTGTTCCCGACATATCTCCGACAGCGCCAGCATAGATTGTTTTACCTACCCGCCACTAGAACCAACCTGGCTCTGGTGACACCGGTGGGAAGAGCAATAAATCTGCTGAACGCGGTCTCCTCGGAAATCGACGTCTTTCATATCAGTGAAAGTACGTTCAGAAGGCAAATACTCTTAATTCTGGAGAGTATCCTGTCTTCCTAATGTTCAACCATCTCTCATGCGTTCTGGTAGTATATTATTATTTTACCAATATATTATTTTACCTGTTCTCAATAGATGCCTTAAAAATTAATTTTGTAATGTCTGTTGATGAAATAAACTGATTTGATTTGATTTGATTTGAATTTTTTATGAAATTATGACGATAGCTTGCGATGCGCAATAGCAACTAAGTTCAACATAGAACAACATGGTTCGGCGAAATAGCTGTCGTGACAATTTAATAAAAAATAATAATTTAAATTGTGATTTTAAAACATTGTCTCAAATTAAACAGTTAACAGTATTTCAAAGATTGCATCTGTGAGACTGTATGCTTTTTAGTAAATAAAACTATAATTACTGTATTACAAACAAAAACTACTTTAATTGATACAATTTTATTGCGAGCTTCATTGGCATCACCAAAGGCAGATGGATTTGACAGACACAGTGGAAGATGCTCTATCATGAACATAAACACTGACCTGTTCCTTAATAGTGAGATTCTTAAAGAAAGAAGAAAATTTTTGATATTTATTTCCACTAACATCACAAAAAAACAACTTTGTCTACAGATCAAATACAATATTTGTTCAATAATTAATTGTATCTCAATAGAGACGAAGATGCAAATTAGAAACAGAATATAGTTGAGTGAAGTGTTTACAGGACTTATGACCTGTCATTGGTTGGGTTAAGCGCACGCTTTATGTAATACAACATTCCCCATTCCACATTTTTTCTTATGACCACCATGTCTGACAAATTTTTGGAAGTTGTATATATGTTAATCTGCAACACCACCCTTTGCATGGTAGTTTTTTCAATCTACACAATAACGCCATCTATGAAGATTGTATTTTAAGCATTAAGCAGAAGATCTTTTTAACGCAATGTGAAAGGCTACCGCCATTAGCGCATTGCTAGAAACCGCCTGGAGATTATTTGTTGCTAATACTCTTGAATCAGGACAATATTTGTTGCTAATACTTTTGAATCAGGGATATATATTCAAGTTGCTCTGAAATAACGGGATTTTTTAAAAGAAATTAGAAAATATAAGATGTGCAGTAAAATACTCACCTAAAAACCCTGGTATGGCTCCTAGAGGCATCACAAACAGGCTGACGAGAAGATCAGCGATGGCCAACGACAGGAGAAAGTAATTGGTCACGTTTTGCAACCGCCTGTCCAGGCAGACGGCTAGGCAGACCAATATGTTGCCCAGCCCTCCGGCGAGGATAAATACGATGACAAACAGAAAACTCCAGTCATATTCCAACACTTCAATGTCCGTGGTCACGTTGCTGGACCCCCAGACGCACTGCACTTTATCCAAAGAGGTAACAAGTCCGCTCTCACTGTCCACATATTCAAGATCGTCACGCAATCTAAAACTTTGATTGAGATATTGCAACCCACTCATAAAACACTCTAAATGTTTTGTCAGCTTCTCTTGTGTCTTTGAAACCAGGCATGATTCTCCTGGATTCGAAGGAACACGAAGCCAAAGTGTCCTTAGCGCGGTCTCAAAGACCATGCCATTGAACGATAGGTCGAAGCTGTCTGTGCAGGAGTTGTTCCAACTGGTAACACACGCATTGCAATTGTATGTTGTTTCGTTTTGATGGTCGATGTTTAGCTCACACGAGTAGCTTGGGTAGGAAGTGTAGTCGCTTGTTTGATTGGTAAAGTTGTCCGGTAGGCAATCCAACCCTGCTCCGGAAACGGAGCAAGTTCGGAGTCTACCTGACAGCAATCTGCACGTGATCCCAGATAGTGATGTATTGTCATAGAAATATTCTCCGAAAGACATGTTTGTTTACTCACGTAACAACACGGAAAAATCTATCATTATGCCCTGCGCTTTAAAAGTTTCATATGAAACAAATTTTTATTGAATTGCATATTGAGTTTAAACACGGTTTCATTTTATGTAAAGCTCAAATAAGCTATTACTTTACGCACTTATTATTAGAGAATGGAAGTGTCAATAATTAATTTCAACGGAGGTATGATTTTTTAATTATCGTAAAACTTTTGGCATGTTAAATGAAACTTGAGTTGGATAACTTGCTCCTTTTCTTTGAATCCACCTAAAAAAAAAGAAAAAATACATTAATAAATGCAGATATACTCGTATAGGATTTTAGTCAATGATACATTATATAATAAGCAATTAAAGTCACTTTTACTCTACAGAAAGACAATCACCACGAAAATAATGAAAGGGTGATTAAGATGGTTTGGACACATGGAAAGAATGAGTGAAGACAGAATGGTAAAGAAGGTATGTGTAAATGGCGTGAACGGAGCTAGAAATACAGGAAGACCGAAGAAAACGTGGCACGATCAAATCAATAAAATATTAAATGTCGGTCACGTGAGGAGTCGGAGAAATCGACGTGCGTACATGACAAAATTTATGAGGAAGCGAGAGAAGTATGCCAGGACAGAACAGTGTGGCGTTCCATTCTCTCTGCCTACCCAGGAGACGGCGTGATGGTTAGTTAGTTAGTTAGTTAGTTATATAAATGTGATTGGACCAGCTCTTAAATATTATTATATTTTATTTTTATTATATTTTATTATTATTGAGGGTAACAAACGGCGAATACTCGTACAATATATAAATACACACACACAGAGACAACAAAACAAGGCCAATTACATGCTACCACAAATATTATATAACAACTGAAATAAGGTTAAATATATAAGAATAATAAAGTAATATTTTAATGATTTAAAGAGAAAACTAGTAGTACCAGTTATAATGAATAATTAAAGATGAAATATAATTTAAAAATGTAAAAAAAAAAAAAAAAAGACAAGAAAGGAAAAAGTAGAGTAACTAGTTTCATTCGCCCCGGAGGGTTGCTCCAACCATTTTTTAAAAATCACTTTCATTAAGACGGAACACATCGATGTTGTTAAAGCACTTGTTGTACATGTCGCATGTCCGGTGCACCGCCGCACTCTGAGCGTAGTTAGTCAGATGAGCAGGAAGATGGAATATTTGGTTCGCAGTGTCTTGTGCGAAGCATACTAAGAATTATAAATGACTCTATAAATCATCCATTTTATTATTTTTATTATTATAATTCAACTCAATGAATAGACTTGAAGCATTTGAAATGTGGCTCTATCGCTGAATGCTTAGAATTCCCTGGACAGACATGGTTACCAATAACGATGTCCCGAGACAAGCTAGAGTTGACAGGGAACTGTAATCAACTATCTCACATCTGGGTCATATACTGCGTGGGGAAAAGTACCACCTTCTCCAACTGATATTGGGAGGGAAAAATTGAGGGACGCCGAGAGCCCGGTAGGAGACAGATGTCCTGGCTGCGAAACGTAAGAGAGTGGACCGGCATCCGAAGTGTAGAGGAGCTGTTCCGAGCGGCGCAGGACAGGGACAGGTTCGTCGAGGTGATCGCCAACGTTGGGGGTACCCGAGAGGGCACTTGAAGAATAATAAGAAGATTAAGCCAAGTTTTTGTCGGTCTTCCTCGACTCCATATTCCATTTACAAAGTTGACGTATACTTTCTTAACCATTCTTTCTTCATCCACGCGTTCCATGTGACCGAGCTAAAGCAGTGATCATTTCATAATTTTGTTCATAATACTTTCTTCTGATTTTGAAAATTTGGTTTCGTTCATGTGATGCTCCCATAAATTTTTAGATATTTCGTGTATAAGTGAATTATTTTGGTCAATTTGATTGTTGCCGCACTTTATATTAGTTAATTGTGACACGTAATACGTTTGTGCTGTTTTGATGTTAAAATTATACAAGATTTTTCGTTCATATAAAAAATTTTGAGAGGTGTTTTTTTTTCCTTCTTTTGTTTCAATGACGATTTGAATATCTTCAATAATATTTTAAAGTTCTTGTTGGTGTTGGATTTTTTTAAGTGCCTAATTACAGTTATTTAAAAGTACGGTGGATATGTGGAATATAAATGAAATAAACATAAAAGTCCGCATCGAAAACATGTACACCATCTAAAAGAACATTATGTGTTACATTATTTGTTTGAGATTTATTTGGTGGACGTTGGAAGATTGAAGTGTGCACGGGAGATGCAACCCATCACACCGCGTCTCCCGCGGGGGCGAAGATTGATATGATTTGATTTGAAAAGAGAATGATGGAGTGCCGTATCGGCTAAAGTGTGGCAGTCTATTCTTTTTGCCTACCCCTTCGGAGAGACGGGGTGATGGTTAGTTAGTTAGTTTATTTTCTTCCGCTCGAAATTTCCTAATATTTTCAGCATTTGTAACTCTGTCGACCACCGTTTTACCACACATACGTCTAAGGCAGTGATTCCCAAAGTGGTCTATATAGACCCCCAGGAGTCTACGACAACTTGCAAGGGGTCTATGACAATTGTAAAAAAATCGGGGGTCCATGAGATGTAAATAGGGGTCCACGAGATGGTTCAATTAAATTGAAGCCGAATATCGAAACCGTTGGCGACCTATTTTTTTTTAGCTCATTTGGGAAAACCAGGTTTTAGATCATTTAGGAGAGTTGGACGTCCCCCCGCCCGCTGGACCGACGATCTGAAGAGGATTGCTGGACATGGATGGATGGGAGCGGCAATGGATAGGGGGCAATTGGTGTGTTTTGGGAGAGGCCCACATTCAGCAGTGGATGACAGACGGCTGATGATGATGATTTGGGAATATTGGACGATCGAAATCTTCGCCGACCTGTTTTTTCGACCGGCAAATTTTCCCCAATGAGCTACAAAAAAGGTCGACAACGTATTCCGGTTTTTATTAATTCGGATTTTTTTTTATTAAAAAAAAATCTATTTTAGGAAAGCAGGGGGTCTACACAAAATAGAAAAAATCGGCAAGGGGTCTACGGTACAAACAAGTTTGGAAACCTATGGTCTAAGGGATACCTCCTACTCCTTAGAGTTAGATTAAAAAAATGGTTTTATTAAAATACACGCGTTCACTTGTACATTTCATCAATACCAAATCGCAGATCATTTTATGAAGCAAATGTGTTACCTTTATTGGAGAAATATAATATCTGTGGGTAATCAATCATCCAGATGATTCGGGTGTTTTACAGATGTTTTTATTTCCGATTGAGGACGAGAGAAGCGGAACTTGTATTTGTAGAAGACGTAGAAAAGAGGCAAAGAAAGTATTATCGAATTTAAAATGCTAGATCATCCATACAGAATTGCGTGAATCGGATAAAACCGGGAACTTTTATATTAAACTGTTGAATTCGAAATTTGAATGGTGTCGAAATTTTGAATAAATAATTCGAAAGTTTTATTTCGTGAATATGATATTTGAAATGCGAAGAAATCGAGCAATGAAAGAAAAGCGTATTATTATTATTTTTATTATTTTGTTGAATCGCTCTTTACATCATGACAGCATGAGCCAAATCGATGTAAAGGGTATTATAGCTATCATAGCGATTCTCACGACACGTGATAGGTAGCCTATCTATCGCCATTTTATAACTAACTAACTAAACATCACGTCGACTCTCTGAAAGGGTAGGCAGAAAGAATGGAATGTCACACTTTAACCGATGCGGCACTCCATCCTTCTCTTTTCGCCCCGCGGGAGACGCGATGTGATGGGTTGCGAACCTCATCGCCACCAATAGGCATCTCCCGCGCATACTTCGATCGTAAAACATCCACAAAATAAATATAAAATACAATGATAAAAAATAAAATAACACAATAAAAATAATATAACACCAAATGTTCTCTTTAGATGGTGCACATATTGTCTATTTAATTTATGTTCCACGTATCCACCGTTTTTTTTAATTAGTTGTAATTAAGCACTCAAAAAAACCAACACCAGCAAGAACTTAAAAATGATATTGAAGATATTGTTCAAATTGTCATTGGAACAAAAGAAAAAAATATTTTTACACCAGTCAAAATTCTTTATATAAACGAAAAAACTTATAATTATATTACGTATAATTTTAACATCAAAACAGTACAAACGTATTACGTGTTACAATTAACTATTATAAAGTGCGGCAACAATCAAATTAACCAAAACGATTCACTTATACACGAAACATCTATAAATTTACGGGAGAACCACATGAACCAAACCTAATTTTCAAAAGCAACATTTTCAAAGTTCTTTAATATACTTTCCATATATAAATTTAACAACTGCGGGGATTTATCCATTTGCTCCAGATTTTTTAAATTCAGATAATGCTATTTCAAACTATAAAAATAAATTGCTTGGTGGGCTTTTTTAATTATCAACTAAAAAAACGATGAACGCCTATCAAATCGATTGTCATCGCCATTTTATTGTCACGTGAATTCTACACCAGACCGATTCCCGGTGATGGCAGTGTGGTTGTTACACTGTAATTGGTTTTGTATAGAATTCATGTGAGAGTAAAATGGCGATAGATTAGCTATCGTGTCATGAGAATCACTAGCTATGAAGTTGTGTACAAACGTGTGGAAAGCAACGGGAAACTACCACGTTAATGGCCCGAATGGCGTCTAAAGAACCAGAAAAAATATTTAACTTTGTTGCAAACCAATCCCTTGGATTTAAACTAGATAGACCAAAAAAGGTCCATATCTCTCCTCTTCTTTTGCCACTGTGGTGAAAGGTTTGGCCTACTTTAGTCTTTTCCAGGAGCGCTAGGGGTTACGTTTATAGACCTCCACATGTGGAGGCGTCTCCCTAGCTATTACATCAATTTGTCGTTGACACGGACTGGAAACTTCATATTTTAATATCTAAATATCTACTCTTCTATTCTGAAAATAATTTAAAACACTCTTGTAATTTGCTTTAACACCGCTTATTTTTATTTTTTTAAGAAACCAACCATTTACACTTCTATCAGAGAAAGAAAACAAAGTTTTCTTTGTGATTCATTTTGTCATGATGGGACCATTAAAGGCATTGTATCCCGAAGCCATATAAACACGTGATTGTATAATTAGGTATTGTATCCCGGTCCCGTGTTTTCAGGTAGTTTACCAGGCGTCTAAAAATGTGCATTTAATTGACGTTTAGTGACTATCATAATTTTTTTTATAGTTTTATGAATAGCAACTAACCATTCCAAAGCTAGTTATTTTACTTTTTCTGATAAAAATTACATCTGTTCTTTCTTAAGTTTTAAATAATAATTTTTCGCCTTCTGGAGACCACATTGTTCAGTCACCGGGTCTGTTCCGAGCGCGAAACTTGCAGGATCCACCAAGCAGGTTATCAAAGGCTATGTCAAAGCATATTTTAAAAGCTATACCTCCCACAGAAAAAAAAGAGATACCCTGTCGAACCTGCAAAGTGTGTGTAAAGCACCGAAAAGGAGTAAGACCCAGTATATGTGCAAACATGGCAATGTGGCTCTCTATTATATAATATTAATAATAAATTGGATAATTTATAAAGCGCCATTTTTATGAATTGCTCATCTCAAGGGCGCTGTAGAAGATGCTCCGTTTTATCAATCTTAATGTTTTGGCACATAGTAAAAGTTCACAAATTATTTCCAAGAATTTGGGCGTTCCCTCATAAATCATCCTGTTGCACTTCACACAATTCACTGGGCACTCGGACGCTCGGACACACATGTGGCAACCATCTTTGAGGTCTCGACTCGGAAATAGCCGTTTAGAGACGTTTACACGATGCACTTTATATTTAAAACTTTCACGTATTTCAACTTAATTTGTTCTTTTCACTGAAACTATACGTAAATAATTAATTTTGGATACACAGATTTGTTTGATTCATTAAAAGGTGATAATAGATGTTAAATAGACGCAAATGGAGTACTCAGACCCTCAAAATTTTATTTAAATGGGGAGCTATTTGAAAAAACGTCCGGCAGCTACAGAGCGCCAGGATCTATTAAGGCCAATGTTGGCAAAACTACTGTACAAAAATGATATATTAAAGTGATCAAATTTCAAATGATTTAACTAAGTATTTTTATAAAATGGAAGAACAAGCACATGCGTATCGACAGCAAGATCAGAATTTATAAAAACTGGTTACTGTGTAAACCAAGGGACTACTAAAAACATCGGAGATTAAGGTCCTAAGATCAATTACCGGAAAAACTCTCTGAGATCAGAACAACTTGCGAAATAGAGGTTATCGTTCAGTGGAGTAGATCCAGAAGAATATACTGGAGGGACTATGTAGACCGAATGGATGGTGACAGACTTGCATATACAGCCGCTTATGAAAGCCCTTTAGGACACCGCCCACCTGGAAGAACCGCCTAAGGGATGGAAGGACAGCTGTACCCCATCATCCGACGAGACATGATTTCTTTGTCACAGATCGTCAGATCTATTGAAAGAAGAAGTAGAAGAAGAAGACGAAAAATAATATAATTATAACACTTTTAGAAACCCTTCCCAAAACATGTAATGGGGCCGGGCACAGGGTAAGTTTTATGTGTAATCGGCAGGGGATCATAGTGTTAAAATGAGTTTTCGATGATCTGAAGGTGTTAAAATTGAAATTCCATTATGATATTTTTATGAATTAAAACTCTGTTATGTTTATATCATTCTCTCGATAATGAAGTTGTCAAAACCTTCGAAACATGTCGAGAAAATTAATTTCATAATGTTATATTTAACAAACAATCGAAATTAATAATTAAATGAATTAATTTACTTTTCATGTTTAAAATTGTTCTAATTATGTATCTTAATAAGCTAATTTCTTTGAAGGTGTACGAAAATTGATTTCGAAAATTTTCACTTTTCATTTTAAGTCTTTGTCAAGCATCTGACCTTTGTGAATATTTCAAACGTTAATTTGTTATTTATTTCTATTGGCTTTCGGATTCCTTCAAAAGACGCCCTCTCGTGGCGAACCGGAATACTAAAAATTCATCTCAATAAACACGAACTGATCTCGCTGGAAGAGAATTCGGAGAAAAAAGAAAATGCGAAAATTGATTGAATGCCGATTTTTCATTCTGAAAATTGTTTCGAAATCTGCGGCGGCGCCATCTTCCTCCCCTGCTTTGTTACTTATAGCAGTGGTGTACTCAGGCTCCGAAAGCCCAAAAATTATTAAATAAAAGTAACAAAATTATTTAACTCAAATAAATTAAATCAGTTTACACCTTTCACTCAATGTATGAAGGAATAATAGCTTAAAAACATTTTAGAAAAATAAGTGGTCTCAAAAGTCGATAAGTAATATTTAAATACATCAAAAAATCTCGATTAATATTAATGTTTTTTTGTAATTTGGTAAACTTATAAAAATTTAGAGTTTTGACTTGATCAAAACTAATTTTATTATCTCACTAGATAATAGTGGGTCAGTATTGCATTTAAACGGAACGTTGAAAGGGTGAAGACATTTAAATACCCGGCAGCATACTAACGCAATCTCTTGATCCAGATGTAGAGATTAAATGCAGAATTGAGGCAACAAGAGCTGCATTTAATAAAATGAAATCACTCCTTTGCTATGATAACATGAATTTGAAACTTCACCAGATGATTGTATGGATGTAAAACGTGTACCTGAAACCATTTGAAATGTGGCTCTATCGCCGAATGCTTAAAATTCCCTGGACAGACATGGTTTACCAATACCGAAGTCCTGAGGCGAGCTAGAGTTGACAGGGAGCTGTTGTCATCTATCAAAGTTCGGAAGATTCTGGGTCATGTGTTGCGCTGGGAGAACCTTTTCCAACTGATATTGGAGTAACGCCGAGGTCTCGGTAGGAGACATACGAGTATGTCCTGGCCAGTGGCGGTACTCCCATAGAAGCCCAGAAGCCCGGCTTGCGTACGAAATTTTGAATCAAAACTTCTTCTGGCTTACAGAGGTTCAGCTCTTGTGGCTATTCCTCTTACATCTCTGATGGGAACATTGTTGGAAAGTGATTTGGTGGGTTGTTGGTTTATGCGGGGGTATGATTACTTAGATTTGGAGGGTTTGATTCAAAATTTCTTACGCAAGCCGGGCTTCTGGGCTTCTATGGGAGTACCGCCACTGGTTCTGGCTGCAAAGTGATATGGAAGCGAATGGAAGAGGCCTTTGTCCAGGAGTGGATGGGAATAGGCTGAGGAAGAAAAATAAGCCGAAGAAAAATAATGTTTGAAAAACGATGAATATTTTTAAACATTTATAACAATTATTATTCTATTGGATGATGTAATAAAGGGAAAAAAATCTAGCTATCTAGAACAAACAGAACCCTTTTTGTTACACAGAATCCATTATTTTTTAATACCAACATTGTTGTTTCTTTTTATTGTTTTCCGACCACGGTAATTGCAAATATAAACCCCACAATCAAAATTACATGTTTATGAAATCGTTCAATTTCTAAAAGATTATATTTGATGTGAGTGACTTGTTTTGCCTTGCTACGATAAAAACACGTAAAAAAATATATTTGATAATGCCCTAGCTAGACAAAACATGCTATTTCTATAAAATGTAATAAACCTTTTTTAAAACAAACATTTTGTTTGATTTTTACTGTTCTTATATCGTTAGATTATTTATATCAAAATGCCCTGTTTAATTTTGATAAGAAAAAATTCTGTGAAATTTATAAAACATTGGTATCTTATGATATCGTAGAAAATGATAATTTTAAGAATCTGTTCTTAATTAATTTCTGAAAATAAGTTATAACTAACAAAAGAACAGCATTTTAAAATTTATTTCATAAATTAAATCACTATTTCACCACTTTTGAATGGGGTTCTCAAAAAGGAATACAATGTTTCAATTAATTACGAAATATTTTTAAAAACTTTTTCGTTCCATTTCGTCATCTTTATATTCCAATCCGGTCCTGCCGAGCTGTAAGAGTAGCTGACGAGAGCAGAGGCGGTTTATTAAATGGACTTATAATAAATTTCTAACGCAATTATAAATTTCGGCGATGCTTAAATTCCGCCGAGAACTTGGGGGTAGAAGAACGGGTGGAGGAAGTGGCGCAGCCTTGCGGAAATGCGCTTTCGAGATGTTATTAAAATAAGTGAATGGGTGGCAATCCCAGAAACGTAAAACTATTCAAAAAGTTTGTTAAAAAGTATGCAAAAGCTTATTGGTGAGATTGCAATAGCATTGTGTATTTAAATTATTTTAAATGCGATCAGACAATTACAACAGAACGATATTGTCAACAATCAACAAAATTAAATATAGCCCTTGAAAAGGATAGACCAGAATCCATAAACCGAAATGAAGAAGTGTTTCATCAGGACAACGCACCTCCACATGTGGCGATAATAAGATAAATGAGTTTAATTAGGATGTTATCAAGCAACCACCGTATTCTCCAGATATGGCTCCTTCTGATTATCATTTATTAAGATAACTGATTTTTTTTAAATGATATGAAATTTGATACAATAGAGCAGGCAAAATAGCTCTTAATACATTTTTCGCATAAAAGTCAAAGGAATTTTACTCAAACGGTATTACTAAGATAATAGAAAGATGGGAGAAGGTTATATGAACCGATTGAAATTATATAATTGATTAAATAAATATAATAATAAAAATATATGCTTTTTATAATTAAAAGCGTATGTTTTCCAGATTCTTTTTTTATAAAGAAGTATCATGATTTTAGTCGTCTTGCTATGGGATTATCAAATATTTAAAATTTAAATGAATTGTAAAATACAGTAAATTATTATCTTGTTAGGTGAAAAATCAGCTTTAATATTTGTAATACAATTCAAATATAAAGTAACAAATTTGTTCGTAAAAAAAACATTCACAGAAGTTTTATTATATTTTATGTGAATGCCATGTTTCGTCATGCAATGAGATTAACAAATGTTACCAAAATGAAACGTGTAGTTTAATAATAGTAAACACGATTGTTTACTGGTTTTACTTGGATATAATTTATATAAATTGTGACAAATTTGTTTCGCCTTATGAGGGCATTCTCAAACTGAAACTAATCGCCAAACAGTGTGTCCTTATATTGAGTTTAGAAATCTAAATCTAAACTCAATACAAGGACACACTGTTTGGCGATTAGGTTCAGTTTGAAAATGCCCCCAAACTGAACCTCATCACAAAATTCAAACAAATTTGTCACAATGTATATAATTTATATAAGTTAAATCCAAGTAAAACCATTAATGTGGTCTGTTTTATTGTACGGATGCGACACGTGGACCTTGAAAGTTAACTCAATGAACAGACCGTGACTCCATCGCCGAATGCTCAGAGTTCCCTGGGCAGACATGGTTACCAATATCGAAGTCCTGAGGCGAGCTAGAGTTGACGGGGAACTGTTATCAACTATCAAGGTTTGAAAGATCTCACATCTGGGTCAAATACTGCGTGGGGAAAAGTACCACCTTCTCCAACTGATATTGGAGGGAAAATTGAGAGACGCCGAGGGCCCGGTAGGAGATAGATGTCCTGGCTGCGAAACATGAGGGAGTGGACCGGCATCCGAAGTGTTGAGGAGCTGTTCCGAGCGGCGCAGAACAGGGAAAGGTTCGCCAAGCTGATCGCCAACGTTGGGGGGACCCGAAAGGGCACTTGAAGAAGAAGAAAAAAACCAGTTAACAATCGTGTTTACTATTATTGATTAATATTAATTGAAAATCATTGCCTTGGACTTATTCACATTCATCATCAAATCGTATTGCTTGTATACCTCAAACATATTAGACATCAGGGCTTGTGGTTCATGTTCGTTGTCTGCAAGTTTCACAGCGACATCCGCATACAACAAACAGCTTACATCGTTCATTTTTGCACCTGCATCTAAACCTTTCAGCTCTTTCATACGTGTTACGAGAGTTAATTAAGAAACAAAATATCGAGGAAAGAAAATACGTCAGTAAATCGCATTTTCGAGAGTTATTTAATGGTGAATTTTCCGTTCTCTCTACACAAATGTTTGATTTCCCGAACAGATGTCGCCTTGTACCTGGGGTGCGTATGAAAATTTGATTTATTGCTTTGTTCGCTTATGACATATGGAACCAGAGGGTCGAACAGAACGGAATGTGACACGAACGCGATTGGATGTTATTGTAAAATATTTTTTTCTCATGTACTTGCATTCTATCACTATAAATATAATCTCGTTACCAAAGTTCTGGAATAGACAGACAACTGAATGAAAATAAATATTCTTCTGTTATGTATACGATTTTATTTTTAGTTTGATATCGGAAGTTTACCTACACGCGTAGCATTACTAAGGAAGAAGACGAAGAAAAGAAAGACAATGAAGAATACGAAGACAAGTAAGAAGAGGAAGAAGATGTGGAAGAGGAAGGAGAGAAAGAAATTGCAGAAAAGAAAAAAGAGCGAAAAGAGGAAGTAGATGAATAAGAGGAAAACTAGGAAGAAGAGGAAGAAAAAGAAGACAAGAAAAATATGTAGAAGAGGAAGAAACGGAAGAAGTAGAGGAAGAAGAGGAAGAATAGGAAGAAGAGGAAGAAGAAGAAGGAGAGGAAGAAGAGAAATAAGAAAAAGAAAAAAAGAAGAAAAGGAAAAAGAGGAAGAAGAGGAAGAGGAGGAAGAAGAGGAAGAAGAGGAAGAAGAGAAATAAAAAAAGAAAAAAAGAAGAAGAGGATGAAGAGGAAGAAGAGGAAGAGGAGGAAGAAGAGGAAGAAGAGGAAGAAGAGGAAGAGGAGGAAGAAGAGGAAGAAGAGGAAGAAGAGGAAGAAGAGGAAGAAGAGGAAGAAGAGGAAGAAGAGGAAGAAGAGGGGGAAGAGGAATGCGAGGAATAAGAGGAAGAAGAGGAAGAAGAGGAAGAAGAGGAAGAAGAGGAAGAAGAGGAAGAAGAGGAAAAAGAGGAATGCGAGGAATAAGAGGAAGAAGAGGAAGAAGAGGAAGAACAGGAAGAAGAGGAAGACGAGGAAGAAGAGGAAGAAGGGATTAAAAATTTGAAAATTAACACTCAAAAGAGGAAACAAATAATGTAAAATGTTAACATCCAATATTGTTACTCATAAAACAATACGGAGGAAGCATAACAATTTGAAGCACGTGAATTGGTTAAGTCACGTTAATTATTGTTTTGGTATTCCACAATATTTCGATCAAACTTATATAAAACCATTAATATCAAATGAATAACTTTTTCAAAGTGCCGTTTCTATTCAGATAATAATGTTAATCAGAAAATTAATTAATATTTTGGTACAAATAGGTAATGGAGAGAAACGTGATACGTCAAAGGAATCTGTTGACGATTGGATAAAAATAGGGAATTAACTAACAAACCATCAAGAATAGAAATCTCGTTTGCTTAAAATTCATATATCGTATCATCCACGCACGTCGATTTCTCCGACTCCTTACGTAGTCGACATTCAATCTTTGATTTATTTTACCGTGCCACGTTTTCCTCGGTTTATGTCTATTTCTAATTCCATTCACATCGTTAACATATACTTTTTTTACCATTCATTCTTCTTTCATTAATTGAATGCGTCCAAACCATCACAACGATCCTTTCATTATTTTGTCCATTACACTTTTATTTGTACAGCATTCACTTCTTCATTCAGCATTCAGTCATGACGAACGGAGCCGAGACATGGACACTGACGAAAGGTCTAGTCTACAGATCCTAGGGTCGCCCAACGCGCCATGGAAAGAGCCATGCTTGAAATAACCTTGAGGGACAGATTTAGAAACGAATTTATTCGTCAACAAACCAAGGTGACTGAGGTGGCTCTGAGGATGGGCGGGCTAAAGTAGCGATGGGCTGGCCATATCTGTCGGAGAACCGATGGCCGATGGGGGAGACGAGTTCTGGAGTGGAGACCGCGTACAGGATTCCGCAGAGTTGGACGTCCCCCTGCCCGCTGGACCGACGATCTGAAGAGGATTGCTGGACATGGATGGATGGGAGCGGCAATAGATAGGGGGCGGTGGCGTGCTTTGGGAGAGGCCTACATTCAGCAGTGGATGACAGAGGGCTGATGATGATGATGATTCACTTCCTTTGTTTTCATTCGACTCTCTATTATTCACAGATTTTCACACATAACAAAAAGTTTTTCTTCTTTTAAATCAATACTATAAGTCATAAGAGATTTTCTTAAATACTTTCACAATGAGGGATTGTATTGCATTAGGGGTTAAACCACCTTGGCGCTATAATTTAATTTTTTAACACAGCCATTATATTTCATAGCTGACCCGGCGAACTTTGTACCGCCTCAGAATCTATAAATGTTGTGTTAACTTATTAGCTGAATTAAATATAAATGATTTATTCGCAAGCAGTTAAATAAACTAATACGTTTATTTACTGTACTGGACTGCAGAAAAGATTGAATATTACGCAAGAAATGTAAAGTCTGACCATGTTTAAGACAACGTGAAAGCTTGTCAAACTGTCCATTCTCCGAAATTCAATTGGTCCTTCCATTGTTTTGCATACTCTGTACTTTTGGAAGGGCTTTGGTTCAGTGGAATAATGAGTAGGCTACAAATCAAGTTTTTTTTTATCTATACAAATAACAGAAACTTAGTTTTGTATCTTATGATAAGGGAGCCTCGGTGTGGCAGTCGTAGCTGTTGCCACTGTGCCACGAAGGCTGTTATAACCTATTTTGATAATTTTTTTATTTAATGAATAATAATATTATTTTTTCAACTTTTCAGTTCTCTTTTTATCATCGGGAGAACGATATAAATAATTAACACTAATGAAAACGTTAGTTTTCTAGAACTTTTATTATATTTTATGGGAATTACATGTTTCGCCCTTCTAACGCATTATCAAATGATATAAATAGTTTATTTCGTTCTCTCGATGAGGAAAGCGTAAAGCCTTCGAAACATGTCTAGAAAAATAAACTCAACAGTTGGAAAACACTGTTCTTATTAATTAATACGAATGAAAACTTCTGTTTTCTAGAAGTTTTTAATATACGAGTATTTCATGTGAATGACATGTTTCGACTGTCTAAGGCATTATCAAATGCTTTAGACAGGCTAAACATGTCATTCACTTAAAATATAATAAACTTCTAGAAAACAGACGCTTTCATTCTTAATAAATATTTAACTAGTTGCAACCCGTGAAATATTCACGGAAGAAAAGATTTCTATCCTTTACAAACTTGGTTCACTGTACAATCGTTATCAATAATTAGTTTTAACTAGTGTAAATATTTTTTTTCATACACGTTAAAAATTTCACAATTAACAACACCAAATTGTTCCTCTTCTGTTTTCTTCGCTACTGTCATAAAACAATTATCAGAACATTTTTCGAAATAATCCAGAAACGTTCTTGAGTATGCGCATCGTGTGCATTTCGAACTATTTTCGTAGAGAATTGAAGTATTCCTCTCTCGCACTATTGTATTACAAATATTCTCGTACTCTTTCTTGAAGACATTAGGGTTTTTGCCTGTTTATAATATGATATATAGTTTCAAGTAATGAAGACACAAGAGATAGCAGGCAAGACACTGAGAGATCGCGTGAGGAACACTAGAATAAGAGAGATATGTGAGGTTGAGGATATTATAAGATAGAGCAGACAGCGATAAAGGGACTGGTACGGTCATGTTCAAAGAATGGACACTACCAGACTCCCCTATATTGCATTGCACAAGCTCATGGGACACGTCCTCGCGGAAGACCTCCTAAAAGATGTAAGGTCAGCTGGAAATCTACCTCACAAGAGGAGCAGCACTCTGGAGAACATACCACATAGGTCTACAACAAGGAAAAAGAAGAAGAAGTTTCAAGTGTTAAAAAAATCGTGATTGTAGAATTTAAAAGGTTTCATTTATCACATATAGATTCGTTGGTTAGTAAGTAAAAAAAAATAGGGTGAAGGCACCAGCATCTTTATTCCAGTCGTCCCTCGAACTACGCAGAACAAAGAAGGTTTCACCCTACGAAGGTTCGGAATACGATTAGAGTTACATTAAGAAGCTTGAGGAATAGACAAGTCAACTTATGAAAGGAAATCTATAACCGCGTTTGAGTACGGCAATTATTGTTATTAAGATATTGTCTCTCATACAAATGACCGGCCAGAGACACGAAAATTATTTCATTGAGAATTTGAGAAATGAATGAGTGGAAATACTGAACAGTATATTAATTGTTTTTTTTACGCAATGATGTAAAACTCCATATTAAATAATTAATACGATTGAAAACGTGAGTTTTCTTAAAGTTTTACTATATTTTTTGTGTTTTGAACAAAGATCAAATTAAATCAAATCAGTATTTTACTCAAAAGATATTACAAACATATATTATAGTAAGGAGACAAATGTCCTGGCTGCGAAACGTGAGGGAGTGGACCGGCATCCGAAGTGTGGAGGAGCTGTTCCGAGCGGCGCAGGACAGGGACAGGTTCGCCGAGGTGATCACCAACGTTGGTGGGACCCGACAGGGCACTTGAAGAAGAAGAAGAATTATAGTTTAAGATATCTATTGAGAACAGGTAAAATATAATAAATATATAACACCAGGAACGCATGAGAGATGGTTAGACATTAGAAATACAAGGTACTCTCCAAAGTCAAGAGTATTTGTCTTCTGAACGTACTCTGACTAATATGAAAGACGTCGATCTCCGAGGAGACCGCATTCAGCAGACTAATTGCTTCTTGATCTGATCTTCCCACCGGTGTCACCAGTAGCAGATTGGTTCTGGCGATTGGTAGGTAAAACAATCTGTGCTGTCGCTGTCGGAGATATCTATCAGGGATAAAAAGCCGAACACCCTCCAGCACGGTCGAGTTCTCGAAATATCCCCTGAGTAATCTAAAGAAATGGGTAACGAGATGCCCATCTCTTCCAAGCTGCAGAGAGTTGGTCTCACAAATTAAATAATTTATACTAATAATGACGAATTTTTATGAATTAAAACATTTTTTTTCCACTTTTGAGCTCATTTTTCTCGACATGTTTCGTTCTCCGGATGATGAAGGTGCAAGTCTTCGAATGTCATTCACATATAATAAAATAAAACTTCTAGAAAACAAACAATTTCATTCGCGTTAATTACCGAACGATTTCTTAAGTGTTTCTTAAGCAATGATGTAAAATTCTACAATAAATACATTAAACTGCCATCCACGGTTATGCCCGGTTATCAATTCAACCGTTATATATTGTTATAATAACGATTAAAATAAATGAATAGTGTTTTTTTCCATTTTTCATATTTTGAAGATTTTACTTCTTTTCGTCGGTCGAACTTGCTCAAGATGTTTGCCACATGTGCAATTTTGGGGCTAGCGCGAGGGTCTCGCCCGTCCAACAGAGAAATAAGCCATTTCAAATATCTGTGATTGACAGTGTTCAGTGTTAAGCTCATCGTAAATATCTCTAAATAAGTGCCCATACCCAAGGGGAGATTTCGATGTGGGTCGCCGCATGTTTCCTGCGTGCAAAGTGTACAGATTTACAATTTTGTTTTTTGGGATGATTTATGAGGGAATGCACCAAATTCTCAGTGACAACTTGTAAAATTTACTATGTGCCCGAACTTTACGAGTTACTCCGTAGAAGAACTTTTTAAAATTAGATCTAACCTGTTCCCACGCTGTCTTCGCCGGACGAGCCGAAGATAAAAAGACATTTCATTTTATTTATGTGTACTTTAGTTATTATGTCATATTATTATTTTTGTGTACCTTTAGTTGTAGTAATTATGTAGAGAAATATAATATATACGAAATAATGTCTTAGAAAGTAAGTGTGTGCGGGAGATATGCTTACAGGTGTCGATGAGGTCCGCAACCCATCACGCCGCGTCTCCCGCGGAGGCGAACAGAGGAGAGTGGAATGCCGCATTGGAACGTTAAATATTAGAGGGGGTATGAAAGAAAAGATGAATGAGATGTGTGTAGAGATAGAAAATAAGAGTTTAGATATTTTATGTGTGACTGAATGCATGATGAAAGAGTGTGGATCCAAGGAGCATGCAGATAAGCTTGTTCTGTGGTCGGGAGTACCTAAAGACCACAGAGCATGTCAGGGCGTGGCGGCGGTGCTAGCTCCAAGGATGATAGAATGTATGAAAGGGTATGAATGTGTTAGTGCAAGACTCATGTGGATTCGCTTCAAGATTGGGTTAACGAGAGTATTCCTGTTGATTGGTTATGCTCCCGTCAACAACGAAATTGAGGCGATCAAGGATGAGTTTTGGGATAAGGTGAGCGAGACATTGATGTGCAAGAAAGACAATGAAAGGTTAATAATTGCCGGTGATATGAATGGTTGGGTGGGAATTCGAAGGAGTGGATATGAGGATTGCCTGGGAAGGTTTGGAGATAGAAGAATAAACGACAATGGAAGGAGACTGCTTGGAGTGTGCATGGAATGGAGTCTCTTTGTGTCGAACTCCTTTTTTGATCATAAGAGAATCCATCAATATACTTGGGAAAGAGGAAATGAAAGGTCAATTATAGATTACGTCATTGTTGACTCTAGATTGCGGGCGGATACTATTGATACGAGGGTTTTCAGGGGAGCCGAAATGGAAACGGATCACTTTTTAGTAGTGGCAAAAGTGATCCTTTTCCGGGGATGGCGAACCAGAAGAAGCAAAACAGTGGCCGCACCAACTAGAGTCAAAGTTGAAAAACTACAAAACAATGACGTTAGAGATAATTTCGTGAGAAAAGTGAACGAAAGATTGTGTGTGTCTGATGTAAATTTGTTGAATGTTGACGATACCTGGGAGTATTTAAAGAAAAGTTTGTGTGAAGCAGCGAAAGAATCGTGTGGTGTATGTGTACAAGGAAGAAGGAAAGGGGATGCGTGGTGGAATGATGACGTAAAGAGTGCAGTTAAAGAGAAGAAGGATGCTTGGTTGAATATGCTTTCGATGAATAAGAATGACAGAGGTAAGTATGAAAGTGCAAAAGATTTGTATAAGGTGTGCAAGAAGAAAGTGAAGTCGGTAGTGAAAGTGCAAAAAGAAAAGCTGAGGGAGGAAGAAGGGCTCAAAATGACAAAGAACTTCGGGGACAATATTAAAATGTTTTGGAAGGAAGTGAAGAAAGCCCGAAATCCTCCTGAAAGCGGATGTGTGAAAGCAACTTTAGATAGTGAGGGAAGAATGTTAACGGAAAGTAAGATCGTACAAGAGAGATGGATGGAGTATTTTAAAGAAATGTATGGTGGTGATACAAGTGTTGATGAAAGCATTAGAACTGGTGTAAACGCGATTGGTATAAATGACAATACAGAAAAAATAAGTATGAATGAGATTGAAAGATCTGTGAAAGCAATGAAAAGTGGAAAAGCTGTAGGGTATGACTGCATCGCTATAGAATTTATCAAAAACGGTGGCGAAGTAGTTTCCGCATGGATATGTAAACTGTTCAACCAATGCTTGGAGGAGGGATATACCCCACTCGACTGGAGGAGAGCAGTTATTTTGCCTCTGTACAAAGGAAAAGGATCCCATATGGAATGTGGAAACTACAGAGCTATTAGTATTTTGAGTGTTGTTGGTAAAATCTATGGCAGAATTTTAATAGAAAGAGTAAGAAAGACGACGAGTGATAGAGTTTGGGATGTGCAAGGCGCTTTTATGAATGGCAGAGGATGCATGGATCAAATTTTTGCACTTCGTACAGTGACAGAGAAGTTTATGGCCAAAAACCGTAAACTCTTCTGTGCGTTTGTCGATTTGCAAAAAGCATATGATCGCGTAGATAGAGGTAAACTGTGGGAAATATTGTCGGAATATGGAATAAACACAAAACTGATCACGGCAATTACATCGCTGTACACAGAAAGCACTGCTAGTGTCAGAGTAAATGGGGATCTTATAGCCTGGTTTGATATCAATAAAGGTGTCAAACAGGGGTGTGTAATGTCTCCATGGTTGTTTAATCTATATATGGACAAGTGTATGAAAGAGCTGAAAGGGTTGGAAGCAGGTGCAAAAATGGAAGATGTTTCAGTAAGCTGTTTGTTGTATGCGGACGACGCTGTGCTACTTGCAGACAACGAGCACGAACTGCAAGCCCTGGTGTCTAGGATGTATGAGGTATGCAAGCGATACGATTTGATGATGAATGTGAATAAGTCTAAGGTAATGATTTTCGAAAAAGAAGGAAACATGACAGTGTGCAACATTAGTGTAAACGGTGAAAATCTGGAACAAGTGGATGAATTTGTTTATTTAGGAAGTATGTTTACAAAGGATGGGAGGGTGGAGAAGGATATTGAAAGAAGGGTTGGGGCAGGCAACAGAATAAATGGTGCACTTAAAGTTGTCATCGCAAACAAAGTTTTCATCCAAAAAAGCTGGGCATGGCAGTGTGCACAATGGAAAAATTTTGTGCCGACCCCTTAGTGTATGGAAGTAAGCATGGAACTGGCAAAAAGAAGGATGAAAGTAGAATAAATGCAGTAGAAATGAGACTTCTAAGACGAAATGTGTGGCAAATCTGTTTATGATAGAGTGACAAATGCAAGTATAAGGAAGTGAATGTGGTGCTACGAAAGTGTTATGAACAAAATAAGGAAAGGGTCATTAAGATGGTTTGGACACATGGAAAGAATGAGTGAAGACAGAATGGTAAAGAAGGTATATGTAAACGGCGTGAACGCAGCTAGAAATAGAGGAAGGCCGAGGAAAACGTGGCACGATCAAATCAATCAAATATTGAATGTCGGTCACGTGAGGAGTCGGAAAAATCGACGTGCCTGCATGACAAGATGTATGAATGTAGAGGAAGCGAGAGGCGTATGTCAGGACAGAACAGTGTGGCGTTCCATTCTTTCTGCCTACCCCTCCGGGGAGGCGGCGTGATGGTAAGTAAGTAAGTAAGTACTTCTTTTCGTTGGGAGAACAATATGTATTTATTTTAATACAAATATGTTTAAATATTAAATATTTATCTGTTTAAATAGTAAATAGGGACCAAGTACACATAGAAAAATGTTTCACCCATAAAATATATAAAATTTCTAGAAAACACGTGTTTTCATGAATATGAATCATTTACTTACTAACCATCTTATCATCTCTACAGAGGTGTAGGTAAAATATTGGATCGCCAAACCGTGCATTTCTTACATAATTTTCTGATTCTTAACATTCAGACCTCGTGTCATGCATGCACGTCGGTTAATTCGACTTATGTAATTGATTATCACGTTTCCCTTAATTTTCGTAAATCTCTTGTTCTTTTTTCTTCGTTAGCATTAACTTTCGTTGTAATTTTTTTTTCGTTCGTTTTTTCCATGTTTCCAAACCGTCTTACTTTCATTCGCTTTGTTTTAACTTCTTATATTTGCATTTTACAGATTTTAAGCTATTATTAAATTGATTAACTAACATTCATATTGTTATCAAGGTCGCTGGATATATAGAGGATGGATAGGGTTCAAAAGAAATATTTGAGAACCCTTTACCTTAGTGGGAGCATGGAGTATATCCTTTGCTGTATCCATCGGCATTTCTCTCAGGTATGCCGAGGTACAAACCCTTTGAACCGAGCGGGATAGTGTTCGCTTCGACACATTTATAAAATGCTAATATGGGTTTTAATAAATGGTAATTATCCTTTTTTTCTTCTCATTTAGACCCTTGGTATATTCCTGTTGTTAGGATGGTTTATCTTACGTAGTTGGCTCCGAGATATCCATACATCTTTTTAGTTGTCCGGGGAGACGATAGCCAAGAGAAATCTGATGCATCACAACGTGTGGGATCCTGTAGGGATCCATCCTGATCAAACAATTGTCCGTTCTGTAGAAAATATGTTTATCTAATGCTTGCAAAGATGCTAACATTAAGGCCTACCGCGCACTAAGCAGCCAAGATGGGAGCCCGCGCACTAGGCAACCAGGATTTTCTGGTTGCGGCAACCATTAGAACGCATCTGAGTGCACGGCAACCAGCTGGGTGCTAGCAACCAGAACTAGCGCCAACAATTCTAGGCGATTGTGTGTAGCTGCCGTCAGTCCTCGCGCACTTGTTATAGCGGCCAGACGTATTTTGTGCTCCGTGACGTTTTGCAAAATGATTTTCGATACGCAGAAATTTATTCTGGGTATTATTATTATATAGTAAGAAGTATCTCAATGCTGATATAAGAAAGGAATGTAGAGCGGAAGAAGGTATTATGAACAAAATTATGAAAGGATCGCTGCGTTGGTTCGGACATATGGAACGCATAGATGGAGAAAGAATGGTTAAGAAAGTATACTTTAATGATGTAAATGGGGTACGAAGTCGAGGCAGACCGAGGAAAACATGGCATGACCAAATTAATCAAATTTTAAAGGTTGGTCATGTTAGAAGTCGGAGGAGTCGACGTGCGTGTATGAATGTGGAGGAAGCTAGAGAGGTTTGCCAGGATAAAGTAGTGTGGCGGTACATTGTCTCTGCCTACCCCTGCGGGGAAACAGCGTGATGGTTTGTTGTTGTTGTTGTTGTAGTAAGAAGTACATAATAAATGTTTTGTAAAATAAACACAATATTTTTATTTATTTATGTAGGTACTCATTGGTTGCTATAACTGGCTGCCGCAGCCTGGTTGCGGCAACCTGGGTGCTTAGTGCGCGGTAAGCCTTATACAATTCATTGGTTCAGATCAAACTCGAAAGTGGTTCTGTGATACGGAGTCCGAACGAAGCGAGATATTCCCTTACGCTGGAGAATGATCAGAAAAAAAATCTGAGATATCTGTACGTGATGGAGATATCCAAGGCTCTATCCCATAACATTTCTTTTAGGAATCACGCAGAAACAATATGCCCTTGGTAATGCTGATGAGAAGAGTAATACAAACGTTAAATTACATCGCTTTGGACATGGTTAATATCAGTGGGGCGGTGTTCATACAGACTAATGTGTTCGTGTTTTGAATCCTGGTTACAATAGAATTAAATGTATTTTTGTAGGTGTCATGGATACGTTTTTTCGAGGAAGCTAAGACCCACCTAAGGTTGTTAAGCTGGAGAAGATGACGAATAAATTGTAATTGTTACAAAGTTTTCAAATATGTATTATCGAAAAACATGTTGTTTGACTATTTGTGTATCAAGGAAACGTTTTTGTTTGAATGTCAGACGTTTACCAACACAAAACCAAAGATAACAATGTACAATTATCTTCGCAGTGAAGTAATAATTTCTGCATTGAAATTATTTTATTTGCAATGCTATAGAAATGTTTAAGTGATTTGTTCTACTTAAAATTTATATGCAGCTGTTCTTGAGCTGCGATGTATGAACATGCTATGTTATGCGAGCGAGTGTTTTCCGAAGCGTGAAAAGCGCCATTAGGAGATGGGAAAATGACAACGTATATCTTTAACTTAAAACACGATTGTTTATATTAATAAAAGCAGTAGAGAAAATGGAAATCCTAGATTAAATTTAGTAGTCCATTGTTTTGGCCGAAACACTATGATACTTCAACATTATTAATGTTAAAATTTATAACACAGTTTAAATATAATATGTGGTCTATTTTATTGTATGGATGTGAAATGTGGACCTTGAAAGTCAACTCAATGAACAGACTGGAAGCATTTGTAATGTGACTCCATCGCCGAATGCTCAGAATTCCCTGGACAGACATGGTTACCAATACCGAAGTCCTGAGGCGAGCTCGAGTTGACAGGGAACTGTTATCAATTATCAAGGTTCGGAAAATTTCACATCTGGGTCATATGCTGCGTGGGGAAAAGTACCACCTTCTCCAACTGATATTGGAGGTGAGAGTTGAGGGACGCCGAGGGCCCGGAAGGAGACAAATGTCCTGGTTGCGAACGTGAGAGAGTGGACCGGCATCCGAAGCGTGGAGGAGCTGTTCCGAGCGGCGCAGGACAGGTTCGCCGAGGTGATCGCCAACGTTGGGGGGACCCGACAGGGCACTTGAAGAAGAAGATATCACAATTCATTTTTATTCACTAGGAATGTCGTTTTTTGTGTAGCTTGTAGTTTATTGTAACATCTGATGATGCCAACATCGTTGGCCAAACAACTGTCGCGACATTCTCAGTGATTAAAAATAAATTGTGATATTACAAAAGTATCATGAAGTCCATTGTTTTGGTCGAAACATATATTATTGTAAAACCTTCTTCTTCCGTAATTGTAAAAACATATATTATTGTAAAACCGTCGGGTCCCCCCGACGTTGGCGATCACCTCGGCGAACCTGTCCCTATCCTGCGCCACTCGGAACAGCTCCTCCACACTTCGGATGCCGGTCCACTCCCTCACGTTTCGCAGCCAGGACATTTGTCTCCTTCCGGGCCCTCGGGGTCCCTTAATTTTCCCCTCCAATATCAGTTGAAGAAGGTGGTACTTTCCCCCACGCAGTATATGACCCAGATGTAAGATCTTTCGAACCTTGATAGTTGATAACAATTCCCTGTCAACTCTAACTCGCCTCAGGACCTCGGTATTAGTAACCATGTCTGTCCAGGGAACTCTGAGCATTCGGCAATGGAGCCACATTTTAAATGCTTCCAGTCTGTTCATTGAGTTAACTTTCAGGGTCCAAGTTTCACACCCGTACAATAAAACAGACCACACATAGCATTTGATCATTCTCTGGCGGAGTTTCAAATTTGCGTTATCATTGCAGAAGAGCGATTTCATTTTATTAAACGTTGCTCTTGCTGCCTCAATTCTGCATCTTATCTCTACATCAGGGTCAAGAGATTGCGTTAGTATGCTGCCGAGGTATTTAAATTTTAAATTAAATTTTTTTCCGCCCTTTCAACGTTACCTGATGATGTCAATATAGGTTGATGAAATAGCTGTCGCGTAAAATAAAATACAATTGTGATACAAAACAAAGTGATACAAAACAAAGTCGTAAAATAAATACAATTGTGATATAAAACAAAGTTTTTGCATTAACAGTTATAAAACAATGTTATTTAATTTAACAGTTTAAAAGTATCATAAATTTTACCAGTAATAAGATTAAATTTATAATTCATACTTAAACTTTTGAAGAAATTACTAAATCTCAGGATTCTTTTATCATAATATTAATAAGCTAAAACCGCATGTCATCAGGAAAGGGTACGTGAATTTTTTAATACGAGAGAGCAAAAGAGGAATGGATGTGAGACATGGACGTTAACTAAAGAAGCAATGCAAAAATCAAAGTACCATGGAATGATCGATGTTGGGATCCGTCTCTCCGAAGGGGTGGACAGAAATAACGGACCGCCAAACTATTCTTTCCTGAAATACTTCTCTCGTATCCTTAACATTCATACATCGTGTCATGCACGCACGTCGATTTCTCCGACTCCTCACGTGGCCGACATTCCATATTTGATTGATTTGATCGTCCCGCGTTTTCCTCGGTTTTTGTCTATTTCTAATTCCACTGATAGGAGAACACAGCTCGGTTGGTCTGCATTCGGAAGGTTGGGTAACATCTTCAAGTCGAACATGCCACAAAATTTAAAAACAAAAGTACTGGGCTAGTGTGTGTTACCTGTGATGACCTATGGACGCGAGACATGGACGTTAACTAAAAAAGCAATGCGCCAAATCAAAGTTGCACCACGCGCCATGGAAAGATTCATGTTGCGTATCTCGCTTAGAGACCATATATCCATCGTGGAGATTAGAAGACGCACCAGGGTCACCGATGTAGGGATACGCATTAAGATGATGAAGTGGCAGTGGGTTGGTCATGTGTGTCAACGGGATGATGGAAGATGGAGCCAGAGGGTTACTGAATGGAGGCCACTGTTGGGCCGGAGAAGTGTCGGGAGACAGCTAACCAGGTGGAGCGATGGTATTGTGCAGACGAAGGGGAGGGGCCTGGAGAACACTGTCGAGGGACCAAGAGATATGGCGTGGGGGTGGATGAAGATAAGCTGACGAAGAAACTGAGGAATACTTCTTTGACATTTGTTCTGATTATTATTGTGTGTTAGTATGTAGTACACAATTGATTTTATTTTGTCGCGACTGCTGTTTCACTAACCGATGTTAGCATCGTCAGGTCTTCTAATTTACTGATTTGTCGATTTGATTGTAAGACCTGACGATGCCAACATCGGTTAGCGTAACAGCTGTCGCAGCAAAATAAAATAATTTTGATATTTAACATGTTTTTTTATTTTCAAACAGTTAATAATGTTGAAGTATCAAAGTGTTTCCGCTAAAACAATAGATTCAATTTATTTCAGTTAATTTTACATAGTTATATTAATATTATTTTTGTATAGAATCATGTTTACCACTCCTGATCTGTATGTATATAAAGGAGTCAGTTAAGAACAGTGTCACCAATCTGTCAATGCCAACGAGGCCTGGTGAAACCGGCGGCTCCCGAAATTAAGACAATGGTGGAAGTAGTTAAAAAAACCGTTTAATTTAATTATTATTACTATTGTACTTCCATCAAGAGATTTCAGTAAAATCATTCGATTGGTTGATTTCATACTTGGAACGTGTTCTAAATTTGAAAATAAACAAAGAAAAACGTACTTTACATTTCCAGAGAAATCGAGAACAAAACATCTGGAAAGAGGACAGATTAAGTATGAAGAGATGCTTTTCTTGATACAGTTCGCTGAAATTTTATTTTAAAATAAAACTTTGAAAAGTTCTCGTAGTACCGGAAGCTTTATCGTATCTGCATACTGCTGTAGAAACCTAATACATACGTATCAAATCCTGTGTAGTAGTGTATAGGATGGAATTCTCTTGAATTTTTTTTATTTTATGTATATTTTTTAGATATAAAATAAATAAAACACTTCATATTTAACCACAGTATGGTTTTATTGATACAATTTCTTCCGACTTCAAAAACATATCTACTCTTAAATCACTCTATTGTGCCTTAGTTCGCCCTCACGTGGAATATGCATCAGTAGTCTGGTCTCCATACTATGAAATTAACATTTCCAATATTGAGTCCGTACAGCATCGTTTTCTTAGGAAAATTGGTAGAATGCTAAGACTTGATAGAGAAGACTATTCCTACTCCGACCTGGAAAGACTACTGAATAATTCACCACTAGTTAATCGCAGAAGTAATTATGACTTAATCTCCTTTTTCAAAATTATAAACTCACACTTTGATGCACCCTGTCTTTTCGAAAGTATAAAATTCAATATACCAACCCGAAATTTAAGGAATTTTAAACTTTACCGCGAAAATCTACATAAAACCAACTATGGATATAATGCACCTCTACCGAAAATGACCAGACTGGCAAATTCTTGTCATGACTTCGATTTTTTTTTAAATAAATCTAAATTTCTTTATTTATACACTTAAAAAGAATCGACCTCTACCAAAACCTTAATTTTTTTTATTTTTAAACCAGTTCAATAGCAAATTGTCAGCCATGTTCACATTGTTAATCTAAAGTGTGTTATGTATTAGTATTAATGTACGTGATTTTTTTAACCTTATTTTTCTATGTCGATTTGAATAAGTTCTTTGTTATCTTTTTGTAAACTAACTAACTAACTAACCATCACGCCGTCTCCCCGAAAGGGTAGGCAGAAAGAATGGACTGTCACACATTTACTGATGCGGCACTCCATCCTTCTCTTTTCGCCCCGCGGGAGACGCGGTGTGATGGGTTGCGAACCTCATCGCCACCAATAGGCATCTCCCGCGCACACTTCGATCGTCCAACACCCACAAAATAAATCTAAAACAAATAATATAAAATACAATGATATAAAATAAAATAACAAAATAATAATAATTTAACACAAAATGTTCTTTTTAGATGGTGCACATATTGTCTATTTAATTTATGTTCCACGAATCCACCGTTTTTTAATTTAGCACATAATGTAATAACACATAATGTTTTTTTCGATGTTGCACATGTTGACAAAGACGACCCGGACTTTTGTGTTTATTTAATTTATGTTTCACGTATCCACCGTTTTTTAAATTAGCTGTAAGTAGGCACTTAACCAGCAAGAACTTTGAAATAATATTGAAGAAATTATTCAAATTGTCATTGGAACAAATGAAAAATTTATTTTTACAACTGTCAAAATTCTTTATAAAAACTTTAAAACTAATATAATTACTAAATTACTAATAAAACTAATAAAAAACAAACGTATTACGTGTCACAATTAACTATTATTAAGTGCGGCAACAGTTAAATTGACCAAAACAATTCACTTATACGCGAAATATCTCCAAATTAACAGGAGCACCACATGAACCAAACCAAATTTTCAATAACAAAAGAAAAGTCATTATTAGAAATTTTAAATAGAAATAATATATTTTTTTAAATGTCTAACCACAAAGTGAATACTTTATGCGAAAATTTAATAATTTGTAGTATTAATTTTTTGATTCAATCCGTGAAGTGAGATCACTAGAGACGAAACAAGGAAGAAATGTAAGGCAGATGCTTACATCATAAGTAAAATTGAAAAAGGATGGCTATTATGGTTGGAACTTATGAACGAGAGAAGAATGGTTAAAATGTTGCATACAAGCAGCGTGAGTGGAAAGAGAAGCCGTGGAAGACCAAATAAAGCGTGGCATGATCAAATTAATCAAATACTAAAAGGCGGCCACATTCGAAGTCGGAATAATCGTACGAGCGTGCATGTAGAGAGGTATAACAGGAGAGTCGTATGGCGGTCCATCCTGTCTACTTACCCCTCCGGGGAAATGGCGTGATGGTTAGTTAGTTAATTAACAAAAGAGTTAATATTAGTAATTAAGCATCCTGTATATTACAAAGCTGTCTGATATACAAATTTCTTGAACATATTTTATGAACGATTCATATACATATATTGAGGGGTTTGTATCTTTCTAGATATGTATTTTACCCTCCAAAGTGTTACTTTATTAAACTTTCGGCGCAGTTCGGGGTGGTTTTCTCATTTTTACGTTTTTTCCCGTCGGATTTCTTCAAAGCTTAAAACCGTTTCTCGCGCGAGTTTCCACGAACAGTTTGGGATGATATTAATGATGCTGGAAGTGTAGTGAGATAGCGTCAGATGGTGTTAGTTGGTTACTTACAAACATGACATTGCATCTATCGGAAGATTGCTGCCGCAGGGTTGCCAAGACAATAATTTTTTATCGAATAAATCCGTTTCTTAACCTATTGAAAGAGTCGTCCCCTTTACCACAGTAAAATTTTCCAGCGGCCCCCCCCCTCCAACAAAAAACTTCTTCTTCTTCACTTTTGGTAGACTCAGGATTCTGTTATTTCAGGCGGGTCCTCTTGAGACGCTGAACTCAAGCTTTCTCTCCACCGTTTCGGGGGTCTTCCTGGTCGGCGTTGTCCGTTTGGCGTTCCATGGAGAGCTATGTATGGTATTCTATTTGAGCTCATTCTTTCTACATGTTGATGCCAGTATCGTCGTCTTTGACGTCCCCATCTGACCACATCTTTGACCTCGCAGATTTCTCGGATTGATATATTCCAAAAAAACCAAATTAAAAAAAACAAAATTGTTCCATTTGAACGAGCATTGATGTTTTCATTTGAACGAGCAAAATTAAAAAAAATGATCGAAGCAACATTTCGGGGTGGATGTGACCACGATGTTACATGATATTATAATATATTACTTTTTATTTATTAACATTATTTTTTTTCCAGTACTCTAACTCTTAAATATTATGTCCTCGTATCGTGTACATCATTTTGTCTTAGTTTATCTTCAATCTCGTTTCACACTTTTATTTGTTAATTCTTAATTATTATCTTATATTTGTGGTAGCATGTAATTGGCCTTACTTTAATTATTATAAATGTTTTATTATATACAATATGTTATTGATATCGCTGTATGTTACCCTTAATAAATAAAGAAATAAATAAAAATACCATTTACATCGATTTGGCTCATGCTGCCATGATGTAAAGAGCGATTCAACAAAATAATAATAATAATAATTTGGTTTTCTTGATCAAATCTAATCTTTAAACCACGATTGTTGCAGGAAGGTGAAAAACATTTTTTTTCTTCTAATATTGCTTTGTGGTAGCCCTGTTTCAGGCCTGAAGTTGCTCAAGTTAAGACTGTTTGCTGTTAACACCTCGGTCTGAGTAAATACTCCTTCGTAATTACATCGGCAGCTCCTACCACCTGCTTCGTGTTTGTTTTGCGTTCGGTGTTTGGTGTTTGCCGTTCCTCCACCGGAACTATTGTCGGCGAGTTTCGCTTTGTGACATCGCATCGTTAGACCGCACGCAGGGGAACGATTGGAAATATTGTATTGCATACGATATAATCAAACTTCTAGAAAGAAGACGTTTGTATTCGTTTAAATTATTAAAAATCTAGTTTTTCATCATTGTTTTATTATAGAAACGATAAATCAAAAGTAAAATATATGCGCTACATTTTAGCGCTACCCACAGGACTCGTCCTCGTGGAAGACCTCCTAAAATATGGAAGGGCAGCTGGGAATCCACCTCACAGGAGGAGCAACCCTCTGGAGAACACAAAGATCATCACACCAAGGAAGAAGAAGAAGAAAATTCAATTCTGACCAAACCGTCCATGCTTTAGAAGTTCTATTATATATTTTGAGAGTACCACAATAACACCAACAACAACTACAACAAAACCATCACGTCGTTTCCCCGCAGGGATAGATAGAGAGAATGGACCGCCACACAACTCTATTCTGACACACCTCTAGATTCCTCCACATTCATACAACTATTCATACTCGCATGTCGATTCCTCCGACTTCTAACATGACCAATCATTAAAATTTGATTATGCCATGTTTTCCTCGGTCTACCTTGATTTCATATTGCATTTACATCATTAACATAAACCATCCATTCTCCACCCATGCGCTCCATATGTCCGAACCAACGCAGCGATCCTTTCATAATTTTGTTCATAATACCTTCTTCCGCTCTACATTCCTTTCTTATATCAGCATTTCAAATTCTGTCCTATATTGTTCTACAACACACACGTCTTAGGAACTTCATGTTTACCGTATATATTTATTCTGCTCTCGTCCTTCTTCAGCCAGTTCCATGCTTCGCTTCCATACATAAGGGTTGGGACCAGATCTCCAGTGTGAACGGCCATTTTCGCTTACATTGATAAATTATTTTTACCAATTACTATTTTTAAAGCCCTATTCAGTTTGTTATCAGTACCGACCCTTCTTTCGATGTCACTATCCGTTCGGCCCTCCGCTGTGAACATGCTACCTAAATACACAAACTCACTCACCTGCTCCAAGTTCTCTTCGTTCACACTTATGTTACAAACTGTCATTTGTTCTTATAATGTCATAGCAAGGTGAAATAAATCTTCTTCTTCTTCGTCAGCCCTTATCGGTCCACTGCTGGACATAGGCCTCCTCCCTTCCCTTCCACTCGTCTCTGTCTCCTGCCAGCCGTAGCCACCCCCACGGCAGCAATGTCGTCGGTCCACCTTTTTTGTGGCCTGCCGACGTTTCTCCTATTCTCCCATGGTCTCCACCTTATTATTTTCTGGGTCCATCTATCCTCACTTTGTCTCGCCACATGACCCGCCCATTGCCACTTCAGTCTCGCTAGTCGTTCCATGATGTCCGTTTAATATCTCCTAATCTCCTCATTTCTGATTCTATCTCGGAGACTGACGCCGAGCATATGTCTTTCCATGGAACGCTGCGTGACTCTCAATCTTTCTACATTTATCTTAGTGAGGGTCACAGTTTCCATCCCATACGTAAAAATAAATCACCCATACAAAATATGATTTGAACTTCTATAAAATGAAGATTATAGCCGATTCGCATATTTATAAGGATTATTACTGATGAAAAGTATGAGATTATTCAGCTAAAGAGTTTCTTTGTTGGCTTCCAATAATGCGAGGATTGATTTCATTTGATTCATCCCACTGCCTACAAGAAGGTTTATTTAATAATCTAAATAGAATTGTTGTTATTTAATTGAAAGAAAATATTTACGGTGGAATATAAGCGACAGAGAAAATGCTTTGCAGCGTTATAGAAGCTAAGTTCGTGATACGTGAAAAGGCATATTAAAATATATTTTGTATTGAATTAATACTTTGGTGTCGATTTAAAAAAATGGTACATTGTTTAAAAAAAATGCGTAGATTTTCACGGTTGGCAGCAATATGTTTTGGGTGATTTTGGGTAACACCATGTGATTTCTCCTTCTCGACCGACGTTTCGGATCGTTGCAGTCTCCATCTTCAGGGTAATGAATGTGATATGAGTTGTGTCTGCTAAGGTACTTCACTGTTGTACCATGTCGCCGGCAGTTTGTACTTGCGAAATAGAGGATGGAGACTGCAACGAACTCCGAAACGTCGGTCGAGAAGGAGAAATCACACGGTGTTGCCCATTATCACCCAAAACATATTTAAAAAAAGTTTATGAAATACATTAATTCATTTTCGCTATTATTTTCTATAAATTAAATGATCATTTAGATGGTTTGGAAAGAATACATGAAGAATAGAATAGGGCAACAGCCATAGCAAGCTGATTCTTCAATACGACAACGCTCGACTTCACACCGCAACCACGGTCAAAAACTACATACATAATGTGGGTTGGGAGATTCTATCGCACCCGCCTTATTCACCAGACGTGGCACCATGGGACAACCACTTGTTCACATCCATGACGCATGCCTTAGAAGAGCAGCACTTCCATTCATATGGAGATCTTAAGAATTGTGTCGAAGCCTGGATTGCCTCAAAATACAAGGCGTTTTTTCGACGCGGGATTCATCTATTGACATGAAGATGGGAAAACGTAGTGGCTAACGATGGACAATATTTAGATTGGAAATTGAAACACAACACTATATATTCCACTTAATAATAAAATGTAAATTTACAAAATCTCATTATATGGAGGTCACCTCCGAAGCATTGTCGTGTTTTAATATTTTTATTATTATTAATGTTACAGTGTTAATGCCTTAACTTTCAATACTTGACGACCTTCGTGGTCGAGTGGTAAGTGCATTGACTGCCACCCCGAAGGTTCCGGGTTCGATAAATCCGGATAGTCCGGGATATTGAATAAACTAAAGTAGAATATAAAGTGTTGTGTTTCAAATTCCAATTTGCATTGGAATTCCACAGTGTTAATGCCTTAACTTTCAATACTTGACGACCTTCGTGGTCGAGTGGTAAGTGCATTGACTGCCACCCCGAAGGTTCCGGGTTCGATTACCGGCGAGGGCAATGTGATTGTCACACTGTCTTTGGTCTGGTGTAGAATTCGCGTGGCAATAAAATGGCGATAGATTAGCTTACCTATCACATGTCACGAGAATCACTATGATAGCTCTAAATACCATTTACATCGATTTGGCTCATGCTGTTATGATGTTCAGAGCGATTCAACAAAATAATGATAATTAAAATAAAGATAAATTGATTATTTTGATTGATGTATTTTTTATTTTACTTTTCAAAAATAATGCGATTTTAATACAAAAATAGTTGCGAACTTTCCGAAATACCCAATATTATGATGATAATGTATCACGAAATTAACTGCATTTTCCCTACGCCTTTAATAATTATTTCTAGAATAACAATTTGATTACAAAACATAATTAGCATTATAATAAAAGATTTTCCACCGTTTCGAGTGTCGCTAATAGATTTGTCACGACTTAACCGGTAGTACTGCTATGCCGCGAGGGACGTACGCCATTGTGACGAGTGATTGATTGCTCGGGGCGAGCATGTATGAATGAGGGAGAAGAATCGCTTCGTGGAATTCGCACACAATGATGCCGTATTCATTAGCCGATCTTTCCACGGAGTATTCAAGATCAATTCCAGAAATGCGAATAAACGTATAAAAGCATTTTTTGCTCCACCATTATAAAAAAAACATGTTTTTCTGTAACCGGAAATTAAATTGTGAATCCGGTTCTTCTACCCCTCAAGTAGTTTCTCCGAAGGAGTAAGCAGAAATAATGAACCGCCACACTTTACTTTCCTGGATAATTTTTTTCTTATCTGGCAAATCAGTATATGATAGAGTGACAAATGCAAGTATAAGAAGTGAATGTGGTGCGAATGAAAGTGTTATGAACAAAATAAGGAAAGGGTCTTTGGGATAGTTTGGACATATGGAAAGAATGAGTGAAGACAGAATGGTAAAGAAGGTATATGTAAACGGCGTGAACGGAGCTTTAAATAGAGGAAGGCCTAGGAAAACAAATATTTAATGTCGGTCACGTGAGGATTCGGAGAAATCGACGTGCGTGCATGACAAGATGTATGAATGTAGAGGAAGCAAGATAAGTATGTCAGGACAGAACAGTGTGGCGTTCGATTCTTTCTGCCTACCCCTCCGGAGAGACGGCGTGATGGTTAGTTAGTTAGTTAGTTATCTTTTCTTATACTAGCTAACAAACTAACCATCACGCTATTTCCCCGCTATACCTCTCGGGATTCCTCTACATTCATACATCGTACCATGCACGTACGTCGATTATTCCGACTTCGAATGTGACCGCCTTTTAGTAATTGATTAATTTGGTCATGCCATGTTTTCCTCGGTCGTCCTCGGCTTCTTTTTCCACTCACGCTGCTTGTGTACAACTTTTTAACCATTCTATTATCATCCATTCGTTCTATATGTCCAAACCATCTCAGGGATACTTTTTTAATTTTATCCATGATGCAGTCATCTGCCTTACATTTCTTTCTTATTTCATCGTTCGGTATTCTATCATACAACTTTTTCCCTGCACATTTTTCTTAGTGATCTCATTTCTAGGGTGTTAATCCTGCTTAAAACTGTTTTAAAAACTAAAAATATGCCATCTCCATAGATGGCGTTAGTATGTAGATTATATCGAGCAGTCGACTTGTGCACCTTTATCAAGGCACTTAGTGACAAAGTTCGTAAATACCATCAAATTTGTAATGGTTGAACGCCCTGATCTGAATCCATGCTGTTCATTAATTATGAATGGTTCTATCTTTGGGTTAATAAAACGATGTATTAACGCCTCAAATACCTTCGCAGGTGTAGATAAAATTGCTACTGGTCGATAATTTTCAACACATGATTTTGTGCCTTTCTTGAAAACTGGAGAGATTTTAGAAATCTTCCAAAGTTCCGGAAAGACACCCGTTTGTAGCGATCGATTAAATATAATGGACAGTGGTTTTTTGAAAATGTGGTTGCAACCTTTTAATATAAAGGTTGGAACAAAATCTGGACCTAATGAATTCGTGTTTTTGAGTTGATTAATAGCCTTGAAGACTTCACATTCACTGAAAAAATCTATGGAAATATCTTGAGCGCCCTGAGTCGTATTCTGCGAATCAGCATGGACTGCCTCATTTGATGGAGTACTGAACACAGATTTAAAATGTTCAGCGAACGCATTCACAACTTCTCTATTGTGAACCTCTTGACCTTGCCACGTCATTGTATCAATAACACCACCATCATGGCGTTTGGAGTCTATATATTTCCAAGAATCATTGGGATTTCTCAAGATATCGGCTCCAATGTTGGATATATATGATTTGAAAGAAGATCTCATTTTACATTTTACCGTAGCTCGAAGACTACTAAAGAGAGCGTTTGATAAGGTGGACCACCAACTTTTGCTTCGAAAGCTTCAAAGGATTGGCTTTAGTGACAATCTGCTCAAGCTTTTCTCTAGCTATCTAACATCTCGAAAACAATATGTGTCATATGGACTTTTTCAGTCTTCGGCCTTTCACACCTCATCAGGGGTGCCACAAGGGTCTAATTTAGGACCATTGCTTTTCACGATATTCATAAATGATATTTCTAACGAAATAAAGTTTTCAAATTTTTTATTATTTGCTGATGACATAAAAGTTTTCTCTGAAATAGAGAATCCCTCAGATTGCTTGAAGCTTCAGTGTGACATTCAGAGCATAACCCAATGGAGTAAACGTAATAAATTATTCTTCAACGTCTCCAAGTGCTTTGTTATGTCATACACACGGGCATCGAAAACATTATACTTTCGCTATCTTATGGATGGGGTACAGCTTGAAAGAGCTTCTACATCCAGAGATCTCGGTGTTCTGTTCGATGCTCAATTATCGTTCAATCTTCACATAGTTGCTCTATGTAATAGTTCCATTAAAATGCTTGGATTTGTTTTCAGGAATGCCAAGATATTTTCGAACACACAGGTACTTAGGGTGTTGTATAATTCCCTGGTAAGAAGTCGGCTGGAATATAGTTCCGTTATTTGGTCACCGCCTGGGATCCGATATTCTCTGATGGTGGAGCGAGTGCAGAAAAATTTCTGCGCTTTCTTTACCTCAGGGAGCGCGGTTATTACCCGTGGCTCTTTCCGACTGAATTCTTGCTAGGTATGCTAAGCTACCAATCATTGGAGAGAAGGAGGAACATTCACTTGGGAGTTCACTTCTTTCAGCTGATTGGCGGCCGTATACAGAACTCGGATGTCCTGAGTGATGTAGGTCTATTTGTCCCTGATAATTACCTTCGTCAAAGACAGCACAGATTGTTTTATTTGCCACGCTGCAGAACCAACCTGCCAATGGTAATGCCTGTGGGTAGGGCAATCTTATTGCTTAATCGGATCGCCTCGGAGGTCGACATATTTCGTGATAGTGTGAGTTGCCTCAGGGATGCAATATCAATGTTATGATTTTTTCTTACTCTTAAGCTTAATTTTTATTTTTTTTAATGCTTCTCTGTTTATAATGTAATTGCAAATGATTTGGAATTGTATGTCTGTAATGTTTGTGATTATTAGCAAAATAAATGAAATGAAATGAAATGAAATATAGAGTAATCTTAAAAGATTAACATATGTAATCAAAATCTTCATAGATGGCGCATTGAAACTGACATGTGAAATCTGGTGTAGGACTTTAACATATATACAACTTCCAAAAATTGTCAGACATGGTCATAACAAAGGTGGAATGGGGAATGTTGTAATTACATAAAGCGTGCGCTTAACCAATGACAGGTCATACGTCCTGTAAACACCTTGATCACCCATATTCAGTTTCCAATTTGCATCTTCGTCTCTATTGAGATACAATTAAATCATGAATTGATAACCCGCAATGGGTGAAATCAAGTATTCGTATACAAGTATAAGTATACATTCACAAAAAAAATATTAAAAATATGCCATTCGTAGTAAAATTAAATGAATAACTTTCCGAGACAGCGTGCGCTCGCGTGTTGTCGGTTGGATACCCCTGCATACAAGCACGGTTAATTAATTTCGTTGTTACTTGAATGCAAATACTCGGTCACGTGTCACTCTTCTGTCATCTTGACATCTAACAGCTGTTGAGCGCGCCGGACACGGTCAACATAACTGTTAATGTATACGCGATTGCTGCTCATTGACGCGACCGATTGATTATTATCATGGTCAATTTTATAACATCTAGGCCACTCCTTTGGAAACATACTGTAAACGAATGTCACAAAATATTAACCCATAGCCATCCATTATTTTTTGATACTGTATGTCAGCCAACTCTAATTTAAATAATGTCAAAATATTTTTATTGATATACAGTTACAAAAAAATCATTAAAAATTCCAGGTCATAAGTCCTGTAAACATCTTGATCAACCATATTCGGTTCCCATTTTGCATCTTCGTCTATATTGAGATACAATTGATTCTTGAATTGATAGCCCGCAATGGGTGAAATCCAGTTGTTCGTCTACAAGTATTTGTATACATTCAAAATGTTGTAAAAAACAAAAACTGGTCAAAATTATAGCATATAGATTGGAGTGACATCTCCAGGCGGTTTCTAGCAATGCGGTAAATGGCGGTAGCCTTTGATATTGCGTTAAAAAGATCTTCTGCTTAATGCTTAAAATATAATCTTCATAGATGGCGTTAGTGTGTAGATTGAATATACTACCATGTAAAGGGTGGTGTTGGAGATTAACATATATACAACTTCCAAAAATTTGTCAGACATGGTGGTCATAAGAAAAAAAAAGGTGGAATAGAGAATGTTGTATTACATAAAGCGTGCGCTTAACCCAACCATTGACAGGTCATAAGTCCTGTAAACACCTTGATCAACCATATTCTGTTTCCAATTTGCATCTTTGTCTCTATTGAGATACAATTGATTATTCATTTGTAATGATTTATTCTTCAAATAAAAAACAATTTACAAAAAACATTATGGACTATTTATAGTTTTGCATAGTATGGTACTTTTTAAAACAATCTCCAGGATCGAGACCTGGTTTTCTGGAACTAGTCTCACAAAACCACATTGTTTCCCGTCTTCCTTGGAATCTTTCTGTTACTGCACACAGTACAGTCTTTAGAACCTTTGTCCAGTTTCGCAATGAAGTGGGGATTGTAATCTTATCGCTCCTCTGCATGACGTATCACGCCAAGTTCCTGCCATTTTAGGTGTGTGAATTTGCAAAGATTATTTTATAGTAAAATAAAAAATTGAAATAAACAAAATCTTATTAAAACGTGAAATTAAATGTTTTTTAACGAATAATCACAAGAAACAACGACACGTGTCAAGTTTTGCGCGCGAAAATACACCTGACAACTGAGTTGTGGCGTACTTATAGCGATGTCGGCTGGCATTCGACAAACGAGTGGTAAGGCTTAAACATTATTGTATTCCGAGTAGAAAGGTAGTAAGTGAAACGAACAGATTCAACAATCTTGATCTAAATGACTTAAAAATTATAATGTAAACACGAATCTCTATACATAAAAATGAACGTTTGTCTGAAAATTGTACAAATTGTTCTTATTAGTGCCGGGAAGGTTTATAGAGTAGTTTCAATGAAATCCAATATGTAAAACCAATATGTTTTGAAATCCAATATGTTTTGAAATTAGTATGAACAACATTACACCCGCCTTGTAATTAATACTAATGAAAACGTCTGTTTTCTAGAAATTTTATTTTACTTTATGGGGGTGACATGTTTCGCCTGTCGAAGGCATTATCAAACACTTGATAATGCTCTGGATAGGTGAATCATGTCATTCAAATAAAATATATTAAAACTTGTAGATAACAGACGTTTTCATTCGTATTGATTATTTGATATGAAGTTTTACATCAATGTTCAAGAAACAACTAACTAACTAACTAACCATCACGCCGTCTCCCCGAAAGGGTAGGCAGAAAGAATGGACTGTCACACTTTATCCGATGCGCCACTCCATCCTTCTCTTTTCGCCCCGCGCCCCCATTGTTCAAGAAACAATAAATATATAAAACTAACCAACCAACACGCCGTTTAACCAGAGCGTAGGCAGAGAGGATGGACTACCATACCGTTCTGTCCTGATATACCTTTCTAGATTCTTACACTTTCATACGTCGTAACATGCATGCTCGTCGATTTTTCCGATTTCGAAAGTGGTCGCCTTTCAGTATCTGATTATTTTGGTAGTGCCATGCTTTGTGGTCTACCACGACTTCTCTTTCCTCTCACACTGCTTGTATACAGTATAAAAAAATGCGATTGTTTAATTAGTTTTACAGTGATATTTATTTATATAAATATTGGTTACAAATTTGTTTTTCTCGTAGGGGACATTCTCAAACCGTTTTGCGTTACAATATGTATTTAAATATTAAAATTCTTGTTCTATTATTATCTTCAGAGACCATAGTAAAGCTCTACTTAAAATGTTGTTTGCAACAACCAAGAACCCAAAGAATGTAGTTCTTTAAATCGTGAAATATGCATAGAGAGGATTGATTGTATCTCAATAGAGACGAAGATGTAAATTGTTTTTTATTTTTTTGGAAACAGAATATGGTGGTCGAGGCGTTTACAGGACTTATGACCTGTCATTGGTTAGGTTAAGCGATCGCTTTATGTTAACAACATTCCCTATTCCGCCCTTCTTATGACAACCACGTCAGCCAAATTTTTGGAACTGTATATATGCTACGATGTTACACCACACTTCACATTTTGCTTTACACATGCATAGATAGATTTCTTCACTAATTGAAGTCAAAGGGATTGGTTTGCAGCAAAGTGTAACATTTTTGCTGGTTCTTAGGATATTACTTGTGGCTTAACTGTAATGTGGTAGTTTTTCGTTGCTTTCCACATCTGTATAGAGCTGATTATTGTAATCCAATTATTGTTAACAATTTTTTAACGATAGGAAGCTAATCTATCGCCATTTTATTGTCACGTGAATTTTTCACCAGACTAAAGACAGTGTGACAATCACACTACAATCGCCAGGAATCGAACGATTTTTTTGTTATTGTTGTTTCCAAATTTATTGACTGTCATTAGGGGGCTTTAAATTCGTATTTAAATTGACAAGGCTCTATTTAAACGCACAATGACTCTACGGCGTGCGATAACGAATGGAAATGCTTCTATTATGCTTCAAATTAAATTGCATTGAATATTATTGAAGCACGTTATTCAATAACGATCTAGTTCATATTTTTACCAACTGGTAAGTACTGATAAAAATGTTTTGAAAGAATTTTTATTTGTGCCCATGGCTATAATAATAAAATTTGAATAAATATACCAACACTTTTATTTAATTTTCGCCAACATGTCGGGTGTGAAACTATCAATAAAGTGTAAATTTACTTATTCAAATGTGAATTCACAACCAAAAGTAAACATTAAATTCACTTTATCGTGCCACATTTTCCACTCCTAATAATAATAATAATTATCATAATAATAATAATAATAATAATAATAGTAATAATAGTAATAATAATAATAATAATAATAATAATAATAATAATAATAATAATAAAAAAAACAATAATAATAATATGCTAACTTTTAAATACCCGTTTTTGTGATGTAATCACCTCAAGGGCGCTCGGTAATTAGACAAAGGGTTGGATGTAGGTGCTAAAATGAGCGGAGTGTCAGTAAGCTGTTAATTGGTTGCGGATGACGCTGATCCAAACCATACAAGATGAGATAGTATTTTGTAAAAAAAATTAAAAATTTTGTGACTTTGGCGAGTTATAGATTAACGGTTTAAAATTATAAGTTGAATTATTAGTTAATTAATATGGATATGCAAATGCATGCTATTTGAGTTATGTTATACACGCTAGTATTAAACAAGAGCACCATATTCTAACCATCTGACTTATAAATTATTCCATTAATAATCTAAAGGGAGAAAATTCAAAATTAGAATTGAAATCAATTCAATTGACCATATTTATACTTTCATAGTGCACATAAAATAAGGCCACTATAAAACATATATAATTAATTTATTGTTTCTTGAACAATGATGTAAAACTCCATATTAAATAATTAATACGAATGAAAACGTCAGTTTTCTAGAAGTTTTATTATATTTGATGGGAATGACATGTTTCGCCCTTCTAAGGCATTAACAAATGTGATACTATACTTGATATGATACTATACATAGAAATTTGATAATGTCTTAGAAGGGCGAAACATGTCATTCCCATAAAATATAATAAAACTTCAAGAAAACTGTCGTTTTCATTCGTATTAATAATAATTAATTTAAACATAAAATTTGTGGAAACAGTTAGTTTTAATTAAAAGTAGTTTAATAACACTTCAATAATTAGTTTTTGAACGAATGAATATCTTTTAACTAACAAACTGAGTCTCTCTCCCCCTCTCTCTCTCTCTCTCTCTCTCTCTCTCTCTCTC